>JAPMOQ010058285.1:2907241-2996888 GCA_026543055.1 Argiope trifasciata | reverse complement strand
AATGATTATAAATTATAATAATGATAATGATTATAAATTATAATAATAAAATAAGAATAATAATATTGTTTATTGATCATGATACATTTTCTCAAATAGTGGAATTAAATTGAAACCAACTAACTTAATTTTTTTTACCATATTAATTTGCGTATATTTTTATTTGACAACAATGACTGGCAAAAATCTAGCTTTGCACAAATAGAATTTTCTCGGAGTTTACAACACTTAAGAGTATATATTATCTTTAATTTTTAACCTAAACCAGTTCATAAACAATAAAGAATATATTTTCATTACTGAATTTCTCGCAGAAATTGTACAAGAATTAAAACGAACAGAAAACCACATTTAACATTCAATGTTTGCTGCCTTCTAGTTTCAAATTATTATATGCTATTGTAATTGAGATTTCAAAAATTGTACGGGCTATTACTTAAATAGCAGTCAGTTATCCCCTCTAGCCATATCCATTTATATATCTTACTGTGAAAGACCGAAATTAGAGAATATCCGTATTCTCTTGCGAGTGTCGACTCATACCAAATAGGTCTTTAAGAGGTAGGATATTTGGTTATATTCTTATCCGTTTAAACATCACCCGTGCTTGACGATAAGCACCGATATTTTTTGAAGAGATTTGATTGAGAAGCCAAGAAGGCACTGCATAAGAAGCGAACACAGCAATTTAAAGTGTTGCCATAATGTTATATACGTTATTATAAAGTTATCTTATAGTTACAGCGGTTACAATTATGTAAAACCTCCTACTTTCCGTGTAATTGTTCGTATTTGTATTGTATTGATCCCTAAACATAAACTGTAAACAAGCTATATCATGAAAGAATTCGTTAGTATAGTAACAGACCCCAAACGAATAACACATGACTTGCGAATTACAGAAATGCAGCTTTAAATAATAATAAATTACAAAAGAGCATTTCGTGTCTCATCACAAAAAATCGCAATAAAGTCGATTATTAAAACCCATTGTTTCTTTCTCTCTCTGACGCACACATTGGCAAATTTAGAAAAAAAAAATTATATTATTTTTTTCTCATTTCGAAGTTACTTCTCGTCTTTGCCCCAACAGTTTATTTGCATGAATTACTACTTAAGTTTTCTCCTATTTTGCAGTATATCATGATATATATTGATGATAAAGTATAATTTTAAAATGACGCAGTCTTATTACAACATAATATTTTATTCAATGGTTCTCTTAATATATACTTAAATGCCGATGTTTGGCAAATACAGATCTTTTACGATAAAAAGCGTGAACACAAATTATGTAACAAATAAAAAATCCACAAAAAATTAAAATTTTGTAAATTATGTAATATCTAAGTCTGTATAATAATAAGTCTGTAAACACTCACGATTCTCCAAAATATAGTACTGAGCTTACCTTGGGAATCATTGGCTTTTACTAACAAAAACTAATGTGTAAAATTATATAATGAGAAAAAGTCAAAAAACATAATTAAAAAATATTATGAATTTATTTTTAATAAAGTTATTAAAAAATCATGAGTTGTTTCATTAAAATTACCTTATTACGAATTTTCTCTTCTTCAAGCTAGAAATGCAGTGGGAAAATAATTTTAATAATAATCAAAATCATCCAAAATAAATATAGGAAGAAAGTTAAAATTTGCAAAGAAACAAACACATATTGCTGCTCAATATTTAGTCAGTGGAATTCATTTGTAAGTCTATTTTGAGAAATGAACCTCCTAAGTTAATAAATTCTTTTGAAATTATAAAATTACCATTTTCTTTAGATTCTTCTAGGCCTTTTAGCTCTAAGTGCCATCGGTTTGGCAGAACCAGATGATGAGGCCACCCCTGATTTGAAAAGAATGCCTCAGCCAGAAGGCAAAGCAGAACCCTGGGCTTCCAAGCCAAGTGAAAAGCGGTCCGATCAGTACGTTGACGAATACGAATCTACAGAAGAAAGAATAGAGCTTGACCACAGTCCACTGGATTCTCAACGACACAAGCCTCACCTGCAAGATGAATATCATGAAAAGCAAACGATTGAATATATGGACGAAGATAAGGTAAGAATGATAAACATTCTTTTCAAAATGATTATCGAACTATTCTCAGATGTTGTAAGTACAGTAAAAGCTCCTTATTCACGTTTTCACTATTCGTGGATTAAAAAAATGCGACCCAATTCCTATATTCGCACCTGAACATTTCTTTATCCGCGGATCTAATAAGTACATACATAATCATTAAAGGATTCCGATATGTATCCAACCCAATATCCTTTGTAAATGCCGTCAAATGGACAAATAAAAAAGTAAAATAGATCTTATTACAACTTTGTCTAAAGTATGTTGTCAAATGCAAACTGCAAACATAACCGAAATCGCGAATGGAATAGGACGAGATGGGTTCGAACAGATAGAATCAAGTGACATTCAGGAATGGCTTGAATCGCAAGGCGAAGATCTTACTGAAACCGACTTGGAGGAAATGTTCAATTCACAGCCCATTGAAGAAGAGGCTTCATACAAGCACTGCAAACGTGGCATTTTATTTGAAAAAGCTTCGTGAAGAGGGAAATTAATTTAGAGGCAATTTTAAGAGGCAAATTGCTAATGCGACTGCTGTGTATCAGGTTGAATGGAAGGAGATTTTGAAAACTGCCAAGCAAGAGAAAGTTAAAAAATTCTTTAAACCATTGCCTAAGCCTTAAGATAATTAATCAAAATGTTGAAAAACTTCAATTAAATTTATATATATATATATATATTGTCACTTAAGAACGTATCTTCTATAATCCTGTATAAATAACCATTCCGTATTCACGGTTTCTGTATTCGCTGCATATTTATGGAACATATACCCATATACCCCGCGAATAAAGAGCTTTTACTGTAATTGATTACTTTGATACATGAATTTTCTGTATATTGTTTGATGATGATGTCATGTCCATGTTTCCACGGAAAGGGGGTGCAGTAGCTTCTGAGGGTAAAGACCCCTGAGCACCCAGAAGGCAGAAGTCTGACTTCTAGCTCAAATGAAGGTAACACACACATTCGCTTGCACAACCCCTTTTTACTGAGGGGCACATTCATACCACTTACAGATAGAACACAGAACAACCATGCCCGAACAGAGACTCGAACCCAGGAAGCCCAGATCACGGAGAAGATCGCATATTGTTTAATTTGTTTTAAAGACGCTGCAAATTTTAGGTAGATAATTTAATTTTCAAACCGAAGAAAAAGAGGATGTTAAAATTTTAATACTGAATAAATCTCCCTATTCCAGCTAAACATTTAATTTTAAAGCTTAATGAAATTTGAAAATACAAGCACATAGTCTATTGCATTATTAAAGTATATTAATATATACTTTTATAATGCAATAGACATTTTAACATGCGAAATACTATTGCATACTATTGCAGATAGACATATACTTCTAATTACAATGATTCATTAAATGAGGTGGAAAATTGTATGAAAACATTTTCACATCTGTAAAAAGTAATAGTAAAGGAAGAAAAAAATTATATGTCAGCCATAATGCAAAAGTCCCTATTAGAAAAAAATGGTCGAATTCATGAATTTGCCCTTTTAATATTCTAGCAAATTTTATAGATAGATGTATGAAATTTTGTGTCGTCAATGAGCGTAAGAAAAAAAATTGTCCTATTGTATTATCATATTTAATTATGGAGGCTGTAGAATAACTTAATTTTTACAACTTTTTTTATTACATTCGACAGCAGCAAAGTATTTAGGTATATTTAAGTACCTTAATGGAAATTTAATTATAATCGTTACGGAAATAAACACTTGTTTTACTTTTTTCAGATATCCCTTATATATCCGCGGAATGAATTTCATCTTGTTTTATGATAGAACACTTTATTTTGATATATTTTATGGATTTCAAAAGACTAAGAAGTTTTATTTTTAAAGTAAATCATAAGTTTCACTTAAAATAATAGGATATTGGCATTAATTTACAAGATCAAAGAGAGTAGTAGCAATGTTTAATTTCTGTCAATTATCAATTGAAAATTTCAACTATTCTTCTTCGTCTATAAATACGGGAAAAAAAACTGGAAGCTATTTTCCATCAAAGTTCATTAAATTCTCCTTTTACAAAAGTTTTAAGCTATTTAGTACTCATTTCTCTCTCCCCCTCACATTTGAAATGAAAAAAAAAAAAAAAAAAGGAAAAAAATATTCATTTAAAATAAATCAGAATTTAACTGCATATTTTTTTATTTAAATTTCTTCTATTCCTGATTTTAACAGTATTAAATGTAGCGATGTAATTCAATTCTTTTATACAAAAGCTGTTTTATTTGTTATTTTAGATTACACATGTTGCCAAGAGAGATAAAAAATTTTTATGAATAATTGAGCGTTATTTCGTTATTGACATTTAAAACAAGCAAATATCATAACAGAAGAGATTAAATACTCATAGTAAATTTAAGTCTAAATCACTAATCATTGATAAAAGTGATTCAAATAATTCAATTGAACTACAAAAAAATGTCTTATGAGATATTTCCTTTCTTGAGCAACAAGAAATATGAAAAGACAATGTTAAATTCATTTTGCTGCATTATTTTAGATGTTTAATTAATATTTTAATTGCTTTTTTTTTCAATTAATATATTGTGCATCGCTCTTATTGTTACCCAAATTTCTAAATCACCAGAGCTGAGCACATTCCTTTAAATCATTATAATTTTTTATGTTGTGTGAATCTATAAATATACGTACTATTAAAAAAATTACAAATTCTAAATTTTATTATGTTCCAACGGTCTTGTTGGTTATATTGAGTAAAAAATAGTTGCAACCTTAAAACATGCGAAAAAAAATCTGATTGTTTTATAACTAAAACTAGCCAAGTTATAATATAAAAACTAACCAAGTTATAGTATTTAACCTAATTAAGGACCGTATGGAGCTTTATTTCACAGGATAATTTTAAAACGCAAAATATTGGATAAAGTTAAAAATGCTATTGTAATTTCTTACTGATTTATATATTCAACAAAACAGAAAGGAGGTTTTTAGCTTGTACATAAATAAAATAGAACTTGTTTGTTAGAGAACATAATGGAAAAGCTATATCTATTTTATTGAAAATAAAATTAAATGCAATTATAATTAATGATTTTTAAAGCTTGAAATAAAAGTCAGTTTATCGTTAATCTTTAAAAACGACCTTTCTTGAAAATATTTTAGCTAATTAATTCTTGGTCTGGTATATAGCCAGGTAAACAAAACATAATTTCTAGTAGCAAAAGTGTTATAAACGTCTTTATAATTTAAAAGCAAATATTGAAATAAAAAATTAGTTTTTCGTACAAATGAAAATATATAAAAATTAAGAATAACATATAATTACAAACAGCTGAAATTTTGTATCATAGGAAAAAGATTTAGCATTTTATTTCTTCATATCTTTCCTGACTTTGATCTATTAGGTATTATTATTGTTGTTTGCATTTTAAAAACACACTTATTATTTACAATTCTTTTATTAAATTTCTTTAATGAGCAATTGTATTTCTATAATTTACTACTGATATAAAATTGTTTGTGGTCACAGTGTAGCATTTAGGGTAAATTCAGGTAAAGAAGTATTCATATATCTAGGCAATTCGGCAAACTAGAGGTTATTCTGTCAATAAAGTGACTGAAAAATATGACTATGAAAATAAAATTGGAGAAAAGAGATTTAAAAAAAATTATATTCTAGCCAAAGCAGTAGTTATACTTCTTTACGTTATGTGTTCAGAAAAAATGAAAAAAGTTTAAAGACACGGCAATGCATAATTTGAATTTTCAAACGATTGATTAATATCTCTTTGAAAGCTGCTAGTTAAGTATTACTGATAAGACGGGAAGACTGTATATGAAGTTAATATTCATTAATTTTCAGAAATACGTTTATTGATTCAACATAAAATAATCATCAAGTCTTTCATCAGCTCTAATTATATATCTATCAGCAGTTTAGAAATGAGTTATTAGACCATACGAAGCGCAAATATCCTGCATAATGTTAATTATCCTATATCCGAAAAGTTTTTTGCAAAACATTTTGTAGCAGTACTTACATTTTATTAGTTAATGCTCTTATTCATGTGATTCTCTTAAAATATATCCAAACAAAAAATGCTTTATACTTTTTTTCGATGAAATTCATTTAATTGCATCTCTAAAAAAGCAAAAGAGATTTTTTTCCGTTATCTGTTCCAAACAGAACAATTCGTTTTACTTGTAATTTACGTGAAGAATGCTTCTTTTTTAAATGAAATGTATTATTTCTTTTTTCTTTTTATATTGCAAAATGAAGCTATCTTGACAAAAGTAAATATTACGAAAGCAATTTCTTTTATATTTTTATTTCATGCAAGCGGAATTTGCAAGAATAATTTGAGCACAAAAAAGAAACCTTTTTCTATTAAATGATATCTCCTACACAAGAAATTTTTTTTGTTGAAAAACGTCTTTAAGAGCAGAATTTTTTTTTTGGGTGTGTATATGGACATAATTATATTTGCCAAGAAAACATTCTACCTCTTTTCAAGAATCTTTACCAATTCCCATTCTGTTCTGTAAAGAGCGTTGATGATCTTAAAAGAAATATTTAAGTGCAAAGCATTATATCAAGATCCGGTAACCTCAATGATAGCAAGTATTGTGCGTTAAATGAGATTAAATCTTTTTCATGTTTAAAGAATATAATACATATGCTACGTTTTTTGTATTTGAAGTGATATTAATGCTGGATGATATTTTTTTCTATGTAGTTATTACCTACATTTGATACCACCTGTAATGAACTATTTCATTTAATATAACGATCAAACGAAGTATTTCATTTATAAATCAACTTCATGTAATTATTTCAGTGAACTGTGCATGAAGTAACTTATTCTGCTAAACTTTTAACATAAAAAGAGAAAAACTTTTAACATAAGTGCAATCCCAATTCGTTATCAGAGAAATGAAAATGATATCCTGGAACTTTTTTCCGCATGACTAGCTTTTTTGGATAAGAGAGATTTTTGATCATCTCCATTGATACAAGCAATGAAAGCTTCTTTTTGAAATGAAAAAAATTTGAAGATTACTCAGTGTCTTGGATTTCTTAACTGCTCCAAACCGATATTTACTGGAAATATATACCACATTTCTATAATTTTTCTAAATAATAACAAAGATTTTGGAACTTCTTTTAGGTTGTAAGAAATGTGGTATGAAAATTCGATTTTTTGATAGTTTAATGGTTTTTATTCGTATTTGTTTAATCATTTTTAAAAAAATTAATCAGTTAGAAAATGAATTATTGTGGGTGGTTTCTTTGAGCTTGTTTCATTAAAATTAAATTTTCAATTAGTTAAAAGATCAAATTGTGATAGTTAAATTTTTTTGATAATTTAATTATTAAACAGTTAATGTATTGCTTTTGGGTGATTCGAATTTTTTCGAACTTTATGTTTAAAACAGAATCAATTGAAATCCGATGAACGGGACAGCAAACTTTACATTTTACACACAGAGATGTTACTGCGGAATAGATAGAAAAATGGTCAGCCTAAAAACTTTATTATGTTAAGCTACAATAAACAGGAGTATTTTTTTGGCAGTAAAGGGTTTTGGTTATTTGAGGTCCTAAGCGGTGCATTTTATGCAATTTCTCATGTAGTAATCTGTCATTATTATTTTCACAATTTAATGCATTTTAAACTTAATCAGCCTTGAAATTTTTTATTGTATCAATTTGTGAATATTCTGCCATTTTTTAAAATTAAGATTGGGGCCACTTTTATATTTAAAGATACTCAGGAAATTCTGGCAGTTCTTATATGTTGTTATATTAAAGAGAATTTGGTCAAATTTGATGAGTTACAGATCTAATCAGATATCCCTGACAAAATGTTAATAATGTTCTAATATTTATTGAACATAGATATTTTTACAAATTTATTCATAAAGCAATTAGCTTACCAACAGTTTTTAATCTTCATGCGTTTGCTTCAGTTCAAGTCCTAGGTAACTTCCTAGTCTACTTAATTTCAGTAGTAGATTTAGTTATTTAGCAATATTATGTAGTGCACATTAAAAAGCCACTAAAAGCTGGTCAATTTAATTTTACATTCTAACCCATTTTTAATCATACATTTCAGATTAAAATTTTATTAATTTTTTAACAGTGTATTGGATTTATTTATTTGTTAGGCCCTAAATTATCCTGCAACATTTATTTACGAAATTATTGAACAAGACAGTCAGTTTGCTATAAACAACCTAATATGAAATGAAACATATAGGGACCTGAAGAATTAAACTTGTATTAAATTTTCCTATTATTTAAAAATTCATAGAATTTGCGTTTTTAAATAAATTTGCACCTTTAGCAACTGTGGAAGTGTTTTAATCTACTTCTTTTCGGCTCCCTTTAAGCCCAGTAGCTTTAGGCACCTGCCTACTGTACCTAGTTCGAAATCTGACATTGCCTAGGAAAAGAAGGAGCAGGTACTTCTGGTCTAATTCATCCAAAATTCATTGAGGCGTATCTTGGACATATAAGATCTATATGAGTTAAAAGGAGCTCCTTCTTTATCTGGCAAGGGCGAAAATTTATTTTAGATAGGTACATGTTCAAAAGTCAGACTCGTATCTCCTCTGACCGTAACTTAAAATTACGAAATCTGTTCCGAAATGACTTTCGCATAATTTCAAAGTAAACAGCTACTCTCAATAAAATTTTAAAAAGAATTCTAAATTTTAAATTCTAACATATATTTCTTATTTCGAACTAAATGGATAAAAATAGCATTTTTAGAAAATAATTAGAATTTTAAAGTTATAGAAATAAATCATGCATGTTTCTTTTGATTCAATTCACATATGAAAAATCACCTAAATGATTTATCTGCTGCGTATTTTTATTGAGGAAGTGTAAAAATAACAAACAAATATGTGAATTTTGTCATGGAGTGATTCTTTTTAAGCAGAGATGCAAATCATTTTTCAACAACTGTTTTTAAAACCGAATGTATAGTAATTAAAAAATATAAAGTAAGTATTGTTGTATAAGAGGAATGTTTCCTTCCCCACCTTTTTTTTGATGCAGCCAATTTCTTTTTGGCAATTCCCACAGCCAAAATGTAACAATTTCTTAAATGTAATAAAAACAACAAATAATTATTAATGTAATATTGGGTTGCAAACTATGAAACGGGCGTTGAATGACAGTAAAACTAAACAGAAACCGCCTGTTTCATAGTTTCCAACCTAATATGAATAAGAAATTATTGTAATTGATGAGATAAATTATTGATAAAAATATGATTCCAATTTTTTTCTATGTATGACAGAACCCATTATAATTTAATGTTCTATTTTAAACTTCTTCCTATTTCAAAAAAGCAAAAATAATAAAAGTCAGTTTAAAAAAAATAGTTTTGCTACTGCTTTCTAATCCTATGACTCATTGTTTCTTTAATTCATTACCAGATAGCGCCACAGATGTGAAAATTAAATTTAAATTTACATTGGATTAACTGATAACGAGGTCTTTAAAATATGAAATCAAGAATTTACCAGTACACAAAACTTCAAATCTCATCATCTCAAGATGCAAGCAAAAAGAAAAAAAAAAATCAATTACAAAATTTTAATTGCATAAACATGGAAAATAATAATAATAAAAATACATGGAAAGGAATGTACGTGAAATAATAAAAAATAAGTTTCTGTAATCACATGCAAAAAGCACTTTTAAGAATTTGTTTTAATTTAAAATCATTATTTCTCACATTTCCGTTTCTGTATAGTATTCTTTTAGGTCCTTTTAAATTCATACCAGTATTTTTTTTTCTTTCTTACCAGATTATCAATGGCATTTTCCGAACAATGATGCCAAATGGCAAGGTGTAAGTGAGCAATGATTTTGAGTTTAAGCTAATTGTTTAAAAGTTTCACGAAATGAAGAGTTGCAGCTGTTGTCAGTTCGGGCATTTATTTTAATCAAAAACCGGTTAAAAAATTAATTTTATTAGGAATACAAAATTTTGGGGGAAAAAATTTATTAAAGATTAATTTTCTACTTAATCTAAAGGATGTTCCGCTTTTTTTGAATTTAATTTTTTTTATGTAACATTTTTCTAAATTTTTAAATCTTTCCTAAAAAAATTTACTGATCCTGAGTTGTTAAAGAAAAACTAAGGATGAAAAAAATTATTCTGAAATATAATAAATCAGAAAAAAAATTGGCCTTCATATTATTTTTATAAGTATACATAATAGTATAATATTTTTAGTATATTTTTATAAATTTAATATTTTTAGAGAATAAATTTTTTTAATGAAAGCTAAAAAGAAAATTTTGTTTTTCTATATAAAGCAGTTTACAAGAATTCTATTCATAAAATTTTCGATGATTTCCCTCTTTTGATCTTTAAAACAACATAAAATTCTGAGATTCATTTATGATTATCATATAAAGGGATGCAAATGTATTTAACTTATTTAAAAGGCTATTTTAACTAAGAAACTTTAATTTGAAGAAAATATATAGAATTTTTCATTTTATGCAACCAACTTTTCTAAGTAAAATAATCAGCAAAGTGATGGACATATTCATAATTTACCTTTTTCTTTATCGGAAATCATATTTATTGAGATGTTAAGGCTTAAATATTAATAATAAATTCGAAGGGTTTTCTTAAAACATTATGCTTGTTTAAGAAATGAGCTGCTTATTACAACTATTACCCTCTTTTTATAGGCACCTCAAGCTTATAAATTTGGTTATGAAATCAAAGATGAAAAACACGGACATCAATATCGCCATGAAGAAAAGGATGCTAAAGGCAACGTCCAGGGTCGATTTGGTTATCGTGATGCAAAGGGACAATACCGAGAGGTGGATTACGTTGCCGACGATTACGGTTTCCGCGCAAAGATTAAAACCAATGAAGCTGGTGTGAGCGACCAACAACCTGCTGATGTTAAAATAGAGAAGGACAAAACTGAAGCCCTCAGCAATTATCCACAGCATGGAGATATCAGCCGATCAGTTATTCCAAATGCAGATTATAGTCGTGGAAAGGGTGCTGAATCTGAACAGTACCATCAACAACCAGCTAAGGAACCTGGATATGAAAACCAACACCAACAGTCTGTAAATTACGAATCTCATTCCAATCATCCTTATACTGCACAAGAACCTCGTGGAAATTATCATCAGAGTAAAAGTGAAATTCCTGAGAAACATAAAGAAGAGCCTGTTGCTGTGGTTAATAGGTATTTTGTCCGGGAAGAAGAACCACATCAGAATAGCCCTTCTTACCAGAAAAATCATGATGTAATTTATCAAAGAGAACAGCCTCGGCAGTTTATTCCATCTCCAAAAGAGCACCAAAGTGATACTGATATCTACGACAGAGAGCAACCACAGGAGCACGATCCTTCTTCGAAAAAATACCATGATAAACCTGAAGCAGTCTACAAAAGGGAACCGGTTCATGAGGACTACTATGATTCTCCTGATATTGTCTACAAACCAGAACATGAACAAAACCCTCCTCCAAAATACTATCATGATGTACCTGAAAGTGTTTATAAAAATAGGCATTATCAGAATCAAAAAGATAAAACTAGGAGACCATCCACTTATCAATATGAAGTTAATACCAATGGTAATAATTACAGATACCCTAAACTCCCATCTTCTGAAACTTATCAGCCTCCTTCAAGTGATGCCTACCCTGCTTATGAAAACGAATATCCTGCCAATAAATACCAGGTGCATATTCCTGGTGAACATGGGGTGAATTTGAAGGAAGAGAGACATGCGATAGATGATCATGAGGGATATAGAAATCCCATAGCTTATAAAGATTCCGAGTACCATTCCAAGCATGTAATTTTGCCTCAAACTGGACACCAAGATGCCCACGTTTATTCTGATGAGAATCCACATTATCATGTCCTAAAAGAGCAGGGTTATCCTGTCAAAGAAAGGCATGCATTAAAATATGATTACGAAGGTGAAAATAAATTAGGATACGCAGAACCAGCAAAAGATGCCCCTAGACACCGTCCTGTTTCTCATCAGTATATTCGTGTTGTTGAAGAACCTCATCAGCCAGTTTCTGTAACCTATGATAGAGAAAAATCTCCACATGTTCACAGACCGATCGCACACCTAAGACCTGAATCTCAACCTCATTCAGTTGTGGTTTTGGGCCCCAGGAATCAAGCTCATCCTCTACAGCATGAGTTAGTTTATGCGGAGCGAACACATGAACAACCACGATCAGAAGGGTATCACGTAATCCAGCGAAATCATCCTGTTCAGTATGAAGATAAGGTTGAAGTAGCAAAAATTAGTCACAGGGAATCTTCAGGGCATGCTTCTGGACACGATGAGTCGCAACCCTTTCAGAAAGCAGTTCTTGAATTAAATTCTGATGTTTATAAAGAATTTATTGAAAATAAATCTCCAGGTCGCATTGTTGCAATTCCTGTCAATCAGCTAAATAATGGTCATTCAGATCCTGCGAAGAGTCATTTACATCCAGTGTCAGAAAAGCCTCATGGCGTTCTTCACATTCCACTGGATGGCAAGTCCCAATCGACAATTGATCTGAAGAACCTTCCTCTAGTCTTACAAATTCCTGGTGGGAAAGATACAAATTACCAAAAACCTCAAGGTTTATATCAGGAGCGCGTTGTTGAGCATGATAAGGTGCCAATCATTTATGCTCATGGCTCACGATCGCCTGCAGTTTCTGTTCCCAAATCAAGCGGTAGATTAAATAAAAATAAAGAATACGAGAAGTCAAAATGGATACCCATGACTCCATCTTGGAGGAACAAGCTAAGAAGGAAATCGCAAGAAGACGATTCGCTTGCTACCAAACATCTTTATCCTCAAGAATCAAGAATTCCTAGAGGAGCTTTGAGGCTTTCAGATGGAGGAATTTACCATATTTTACAAAGCGAAAGTTCAGACCGATTTTCTAATATCAGGAAAAAACCAAGTAAAAGCAAAGTTACTCACAGAGTAAGTTCACGTAGCGGAAAACAAAAAGCAAAACAGAGTGCTCGTGCCTCAAGTTAAGGTTTCGATGATGAAATGGCAATCGAATATCGTTCGAATCCCAATCATCTAAATCATTTTTAATGCGAACTATTGAAGAGTGTTTTAACCAGTGTTATCATAAATACAAATTGAGAGACTTCCGAACTGTGTAAACGCTAACTGAAAATGTCCAGAAAAGTGTAAGTACCTATTTAAAACGCATTTGTTACGAATGAAATAAATTGTAAAGAATTTTCTTATTTCATATCTAACAGCGTTAAAATGATCATACACAGTTTGGTAGAGAGTAGATTTTTTTTTCTCACGTGAAGGAATCAACAATCATAAAAAAATTCATAAAGAAAGAGTTCGATTGCCTTTGTCAATACTTCTAAGCATTTATTATCATAAATTATATCTATAGAATAAGGCATCCCAGTGATCAGAAGACCCAGAAAATCTTTTGCATCAGATATATTGAACAGTATTAATCAAGCACAGTTGAGATTTTCTGGAATTGAAAATCCAAATAAATGTTAAAATTCTGTGCTTTCATTTTCAAGTTGCTTAGATTCGAAGTTCATATGAAAAATTTTAGTATAGTGATTAAAATATTTTCATAGCTTCTTCTCTGAGCACCAATTTATTGTTGTATATAGTATTACGCTTTGAATATACCTGTTTTGTTGTAATGTCTTTTTATTGTTTTGTAAAATAAAAAAATGCTTATAATTTGTATCTGTTCTATTTTTAATATTTCAAAAACTATTCCTTTTAATTTGCTTCAAGAAATTTAATAGCTTTGATTTCTTTTAAATTGAATCAATTTCAAAATAATTCGTTTTATTTTCAAGAAGTTTTTCGAATTTCATATACAGTGGTTCAAAAAATTGAGAGTACACTTTACTTTCACTTGAAAAATCCAGCTTTCAATATAAATAATACATTACTGAGAAATGCAAACATGTTTTTATTTTTGCACATAACAAATGGTTTAATTTAGAGTAAAAATAAAGAAAAAATCAACGAAAAACTTCTAAATTGAAAACTTTCAGAAGCATTTTAAATAAGCATACGCAAGTTTTTGCCTTACAAAATTGAGAGAATACCAATGAAAATTTTGTAATATCTCTCATATAAAGAGAGTGTCAGTATTTAATTACACTTCTTTGGATTTTCGTAATGATCTCTAATCGTCATGGACCAATTTTTGGTGGTATCTGAAGATATCTTACCCCATTTTTCTTGCAACACTAGCTTTAAAATGGGTTTTGTTTCTTATTTTATGTCGAACTACTTTTTCGAATATGGCGCATGAATATTCAACGGCATTGATGTAGTTCTACTGTGGTAGTGGGTGTAACTGCTGTTTACAATAAAAAAGATACCACAATTAGTCTTTACATGCATTCTGTTTGGAGTAGTTGTCCTACTGAAAAATGAAATTTCCATCTAAACCCAAACTTTTAACACTTTCCTTTAGATTGTTGCTAAGTATATCTATGTAAACCATATGGTTTATAATGCTATCATGGTATTGCAGAGATAAAAGACAGATTTAAAAATATTTCAAATTAATAACTGACCCAAAAGCTTTAGAAAAAATGAATTAGAAAATTGTTTCAAAAGCTTTGCAACGTTTTATAATAACGATGTAATTGAAAACTTAATCCAAATAATTATTTGCAACGGCATTTGATTTTGAATGAGAGGGATGTAAATTACACTCAACACATACTGCAACACATAAACTATATACTAATTAATAATATAATGATTTATTTTTAAATATATTAACAGTGTTAAACTATATTTTTTACTTTACCAGTTTCTATAATAAGTGCTGAAACTTCTTTCAGCAAATTAAAATTAATAAAGGATTATCTTCAGTAAAGCATATGGGTGTAATGTTTAAACGCTCTTGCTGTACTATCGAAAAAGAAATTTGAAAAAAAGAAACTGTTATTTTCCTATTTTCCAAGAGTAAAGTGCATAACCATTATATAATAGCAAAAACAAATCACGAATAAAATAAATATGCAAATGTTCGGGTTTTTTTTCCTTGGCTAAAAAAATTTAGGGCCCTAAATGGTTTTTGCACCCGGACCTTTTCATTGAGAAGGCCGACTCTAAACAAAATATAAAAGCAGACAAACTTAAGATTTCTCAAGTCACGATAATCGTCTAAAAAAACGCTTCTGATTTTTATTGACGGAAGCTGAAGCAAATCGAAGTGAATTAATAAAAATCTACTGATACCTTAATATGCGAATGGGAACTAGGGCTGAAAGATGCATGTGGCAAAATATTTTTTGAAAAATATTATTTTTAAGTTTTCCGTCATAATGTATTCTATATCTCAAAAATATTAAATCATTTTAATATTCATTAAAAAGCTTCTATTAATAATCATTTCATCAACTAATTATTACATTTATAAATAAAAATTAATAAATAATACTAACTTACAATACTAAACATAAATAATAATACTAAGCATAAACAAATATAATTATAGAACCCGTTAGTAAGCATATCAGAAACATTTATGACAAATATTAAAGAAAAAAAAAGAATTATTATAAATTTCAATTTTTGGAAGAAAGAGTGAATGAGCAATCACTGATGGACTGAAGTTGAAATGTTTAAATGAGACTAGTAATGAAAAGAATTTATTTTGGTTAATTTTTAAAATATTGTTGTTTTGAAATCGCCTAGGTTATTCCATTTCTTTAAAATTAGTTAATATGATAAGCTTTTCCTGGAAAAAACTATTTTCATGTTTTTAATTATTTAAAAAAAATTAATTCTAATTAAATGCCACGAAATATTAACAAAATTTTTTACTGTGTTTCATCATATATGATGAAATATATAACAATAATATATTTATTAACATATTTATAACAAAAAAAAAGACAAGGACGAACGATTTTAAATAAAATATTAATAGTTTTATGGAAAATATTTTTTATATTAGACCAAAACTTTCAGAATTTTTATTATTTTATCTCGATTTACTGTGAGAATGCAATTGCATCAAACAATTTTTAAATCTCAATTGCTTTTCTAAAAATTGCGAACTTGATAGATTATTTTTAAAAATCTGCGAATGTTAATTTCTTTTTACCGTAATATCATCAATAATTTAATAAAAGCATAAATTTAATTAAACATTCAAATAGAAAATTTAAGACTAATAAGCAAAAATAAATTTTTGTTCAAACGAATTGTAAAAAATAAGGATCCGGAATCGTAGTTTTAGAATTAACTAAAAATACGTATTTGATCAACTATCACAAAACCGTCCTTAAATTCCTTTCAGATATTGTATGATATTTTAGAATAAAATTTATTGGATTAATTGGAATTTCTATTTCATAAGTATTTACAAACTTCATTCTTATTTCTTTAGATAAAAAAGTGCTGTCCAGCATTCTTATAAGTCCTCTAATTTTATTTGTTTGTTAAATTGGACGAGCTCTATGCATGTTTCTCATTAATATAATATAAAATAAATATGGTGGATTCCAAAATGTTTCTTGTACTTACAAATTTTAACGAATTCTTACTAAAAATTACTTATCTTGTTTCCGATTCTTCTTCGTTGAAATGTTTTATTTTATACAATACAATAGAATAAAATTTATTAATTCAGCGATATGTCGCATTGATTTACCACAGCTTTAATAAAGAGAATCATTTTTCGAATGCTGTTTGTTGTTTCTTTTGGAGTAGAAACCATTCTAAAATATTAAACAGATCACGGAAAACTAAGTGGGCAAAGTTTAATGCCAAACAATTTTTAAAATGTAGCCAAAAGGAAAAAAAAAACTTGTCAGACGATAAGTTTTGTTAATAATTTATCCAAATTTTTTTTTCAATATATGAACACTTTTGTGGTGCTACATTGTCTACTCCTTCCCTTGACATTTTTATTTAAAAAAAAAAACATCACAAGATAAAAACAAATCGATTTTTTTGCAACAATATGAAAAAAATCACTTGGAGATGGCATGAAAAATAATAAATTCCATATTTGAATTTCATTCTGTGCTGTTGAACTTCTTCCTTATATTTTAAAAAGCAGAGGATTATTTTAAATAATCCTGTATTTCCAATAATAGAACATACATACTTAAAAAAATAACATGGTACTATTTTTTTAATTATTAACTTCAACCAAATATTAATTTTAAGGAAAAATTTAATGCGTGGTTTTCACTAGGCCAATTATAATATGGCTAGTAGGCAATGTCTCAGAATAAAGGGAGTAATTTATGTTTGCCACAATGTCATACTTAGTCAGTCCATGGGGTCGCGGTGGCCTGGTGGTAAGGTCTCGGCTTCGGAACCGGAGGATTTCAGGTTCGAGACTCGATTCCACCGAAGAACCGTCGTGTGAGGGGGTCTCTTGCACGTTAAATCTGTCAGGCTCAAGCTTCCTCCCGCTGGTGTGGCGTGATGTGGAGAGGGGGGCGCCAGTTCAGGTGTCGTCCTCGTCATCTGACAGTGGTTCAAAATGACGAGGTCCGTCCCAAAATAGCCCTCTTGTTGCTTTCAAACGGGACGTTAATATAACTAAACTAAAACTAAACTAGTCATTCCATGCTTGGCTAACAATTGTCCTCTTGGAGTACCTGAATTTTCTTTTTCATTGCGTTTCGTATTAAAATTACGGATATTTATAAAATTAAACATGGTGAAAAAATGATCAACATACATAAATTTGAAATATATAGACAAAAAATTAAAAAAAAAAACACCTCGCATCAGAAAGAACAGGGACCAGAGAATGTCGGAATTAAGGTACAATAAGTGATAAATTTTTTCAAGCCAAAAAAAAAAAAAAAAAAAAAAAAAAAAACACCAACGAAATTTCACAAACGCATGCGCAGTAAAAGGGAAAAAATGCGATACAGCGGCATATTGTTGTCCCATTGGGACAACAACTCATCGAAAGAAAAGCCTTTTTCAACCTTTGTACTCATGCACTATCTGTTTATGACTGATCGAGTGTAAACCCAGCATAAATAATCGCTTTCTCTTTTTTCTCTTAAATAAACTCATAACAAAAGATAGATCTAAAATAAATTGATTTCAGACTAAAATTATTCTTAACAGCAATACAAGATGATGGTTCTTATAGTCATAAACATTTTTTTAAATGATTTTTTATTTTTTGAACATCATGCAAAAGCTTATGATGAATTGTTAATTTTTATATCCCCCTCCAGAAAAAAAGAATTCATTCTGGAATCCATTTATCATCATTTTAAACATAATCATTACGATTTACTTTTTAAATCGACTCAGATTTTTGAGCTAAGATTTTTTTAAATAAAATTTAACTTATGTAATGATAGAAAAGCACAAATTAATATAGAATAAAATAAATTTATTCAATAGAAGTTTTGTACATATTTTTTTCAGGTAGTTTACCGATAACCAATACAAAAAATATTTTTTTTCCTTATTAAATCTTTTCTCAAACAGCTTTTGGCTTCAAATCGACGTACTGCATCAAGATGTATGCAAGTTAGAAAAATCAAGATTCTGAAAATACATCCATTTGAAAATAATTTAATAAAAATACTATTCAAAAGTTTTCAATACAGGCAAATTTTATTCAAAGTCGTGTTTATATATAGTCATTTCAGGAATAAAATGTCACTATTTATGTAATATGTTCACATAATATTGCAGACATAAAATTATTAGTACAATGTGACAAATTCATTATTATCAATAAAATCCGCAGTTAGTAATAATAAAAATCAATTATTAATATTAATCGATTAATATATTGAATGCAATTTTTTATGCCATTTAGCGAAATGTACTGTATATTTTTGCTTAATGTTACGCCATGTTCTTTTTCTTTAGTAAGATGTACCATCCTAATGCCAGATTTACAATAATATATATGTCTTATAACTCGGCCAGTTATAAGACGGCAAGTAGGCAGAGAATGTGTAGAAAGGGATCAATTTATGTTTGCCACAATTTCATGATATCGATTCAGGCATTCCATGCTTGGTTATAAATTGCCGTCTTGATGTTTCTGAATTTTTCTTTTTTCCCGGGGTATCTTATTAAAACTAAGGATATTTTCGCAAAAAGATATGGCAAAACAAAATAAAAATGTCAACATACTTAAATTTGGGGGAAAAAAAGGAAAAAAAAAAAAAAAAAAAAAAAAAAAAAACCATCGCGTCAGAAAGAGCAAGAAGCAAAAAATGTCGGAATTAATCGATGATAAGTGATCAATTTTTTAGTGCTAAAAACGCTAAATTCTACTATGCATAGTGAAAAAACAAACACTACAATGGCATTTTGTCCTATAAGGACAATTCCTTTCCTTCGACTGAACAGCATTTCTCAGCTTCTACGCATGCGTTGCTTATTGGCCAATCCGGCATGATACTAAATTATCAGGGCGTATTTGATTGGTAGCACATGAAAATACAATGACGTCATTGTTTCAAGCAGATTATAATGCATTTTATTACAGTATTCATCCAGATACCTTCTGTACAGGGAATTAATGTCCTAGAGACATTACCTGTACTCAAAAATATGGTACACATTGCTAATTTATCTCTTTATCCAAATTTATTTATAATTATTAGGATTTTTTTAAGAAAATGTTCAAGAAACTTCTTTGACAATCGATTAAAAATCATTCTTTAGCCGTGGAATATTTTGAGAAACTTGTTACAACCAGAGCATTTTCCAAATCTTCAAAAAATAATTTTTATTGATGATGATGCAGTGTTCTCTTAATTTTAAACTTTCAAATACAATTTTAAAAAATCATTTATGTATGCTTGTTTATTAGAACTCCAAAGAGTAGAACGTAAGAATCAGAGCCACAAAAATAGATACATATATGTTTTGAAAAATAAAAATGGGCAATTCGAAATTACTTTTTCAAAAATTAATAAATAAATAAAAAATTAAGCGAAATTTTCAGGTATTTCCGTGATTATTCTCAGAAATATCATTTAACAACATACATTTTTATGTCATTTTAAATTAGTTTTAAAACCTTCCTTTTTATCAAGAGAATTTCTTGTATAAATTTTTGAATTTTGGTTCGTTTTAATAATAATAATTTTTTGTAGGACTTCCATTTTTGAACTAAAATTCAAGCAGTTTTGATTGTTTAATGAAACATTTAACAGTATGAATTTCTTCTATTATTGCAAATTCAGAAATTAGAATTTTATTGAACATTTGTGGGATTTAAATTTTTATCTCTACTAGTAATAAAAGTGAACACGTGTCTGTTTACGTATGTTGGCGCCTTAAACACCATAAAGTTTGACCCATAACTACTAAATTTGGTACATATATTCCTAGAGTATGGATAGATGCATCTCGGAGCGTTTTTTTTTTGAATTATTTACCAATTAAAAATTAAGTTGAATTTTGGCGATATCTTCCAAAAATATTTTGTACATTTACTTTGAATTAGATGGATAAAATTATATATGGGGTCTTTGCAGCAAATTTGTATATTTCTATCAATTTTGAGCAAAATCTATTAATAAGAAGCTTGGTTCTCCGATTTCAAATGAATAAGATAACTATAAAGATAAAGGTTGACATACTAAAGTAAAATGCATCAAATTTTGAACCAAACTTGTAGAGAGATTCATTGTCTGTCTGTCTGTATTTTCCCATAAAAGTAAACGTGATAGCTCAAATATGCCCCAATAAATGATATCGAATAGTTAGATGAAATTTGGTGTTAGGTTTTTAACAACTGGAATCTAGATTTTTATAAATATTTTGAGCTACTTCAATAAATTTCTGGGTTTTATTTGCGTGAACGAGAGAACCCAACAACGAAACAGTTTGGATAAATGAAATAGTGTGCACAATTTTAGCAACTGTTGTCTAAATTTTCCTAACATTTTGTAGATGTGTCAACAATTTTTCCTTCTGTATATTATTTAGTTATTAAACACGACATATACTTTATTAATGAAAAATACAAAGCAAAAACAACTCATAAACACTAAAAAAATTAGATAAATGAAATTTAATACCTCATTTTACTACTATTATTTATAATTTTGGTTTCAGTCGATCGAAAAAAGGCGTTCAGAATCCGTTCTCTCGTTTCTTTTCTACATTACGTAGCACAAAGAGCTCATGTGTAAATCCCTGAAAATTATAATCTAAGATCTCGTGGCCTTCGTGCTCTCTTCGAAAATTCACATTTTTCGCAATGTTAGTGGGATACCATTTATACTTGAGAATATGCGAGAAATTTCGAATGCAACTTTTCCTCATTTCCTTCCGTCCTTTTCTGATTTTTTTCCTTGTTTGGTTTTTAATTAATTAAAAAATTCCATATTCGATTCATAATACGATGGTATAAGATTTTTCACAATCTGTTTGGAAAATGAAGAATTATTTTGCTAATTTATGTTCCCCAGAGATTTGTCTAACTTTCTTACTGACTTCTCATCACCATAATGAAGCAATTCTACTATAAGCCATTGCAAGCAAAAGAAAAAAAAACATTCCTGCATATTTTTTTTATATTTTCTCTCATACGAAATGTGTAAAACGAAAATAATTTAAGTATAAAAAAATTCGAACTCAAGATTTTGACGAATCTTTATGTTTTAGACCTCTCTTAGTACGGAAAAATGCGTTTTTTAAAATTATGCCAAAATATCTGTTAGCACGATTACAAACAAAAAAATGCTTTGAACAATGCTGATGAAATATCGTATGTAGTCTTTGCAATGAATTTATATAAAATCTCGAGCAATATTCTTTTGGAGGAAATATATCTATCTATGTTCATCCAAATGCAAGCGAACACAGTAACTACGAAACGTTGAATCCGATAGATACAATTTGATACACAAAAAAGTTCAAGATCAGTGTCGAATGTTAAACCTTATCTATAAAAGAGTATCCCTGTGTATTTTTGCATGCATATCAATGCTATAACTCAAAAATATTTTGATTTAAATAAATGAAATGTGGTATTAATTTTGTTTTTCTAAAATAGTAATTTTACATCAAATTTCGGTTACAGTTGGATCGAAACTTGCATTTTCGGTTTTTCTTACAATAATACAAAGTACAAAACTCTCGTGTATGAGACTAAACATATTTTGAATAGAAATTTACACTCAGAAAGATGAACGGATAGAAATTAATTGAAATTCACTGGACATCACCACTTTTAGCCACCACAGGATTTTCAATGATATATTTTAGAAGACATTTTAACATTGAGTCTATAGATCAAATTTTTTTTCCATAGTGGCCTTTTTTGGGGGGGTGAGAGATAACTACCACACAATCATGAGTAATTGGAGAAGTTTTACTAAATTAACCATAAAATGTATATTGTAACAGATAGAAAAGTATTAGCATTAAATTAGTAAAATAAGCAAATTGTTGGGGCCTTGACTCTTACTGATGTTTATGTGGTATTTTGAAAGTTACTTAATCTTGCGTTTTCATTTAATTACAAAATATAATCAAACTCATTCGAATTAAAATTAAATATTGTTTTAATTAATTATGGAATATTATTCTAGCATTACGTCCAGTGATACTCATTACAACTTGCAAATTTTATGTTAATTCAGTTTTTTAAAAAGTGTTTTTTTAATAATTTAAAAATGCTTGATCTCTTCATTAAACATTATTCAGATTGTGTTAGAAATATATTTATTGTTTTTTTTATTTTAATTAAAATAGTTTTAAAAAATGCTTGCAAATTTTAGTAGAGTTACTGACAACAATTTTTTAGGTAATGACCTGCATTAAGAATCTAGTTATTTCATTTTATTAAGTTTTGTTAATTAAGCAATTTATGAGTAGATTAAAGTTAAATGGACAAAAAAATATTTTATTTTGTAAATTTACAGGGAAAAAGAGCCCCCCCCCCTCCTCCACTGAGATTTATTTGCATTATCTTAAAGATCCTGGAAAACTTAATTCGGTTTTGCTAACTGTGCAGAAAAATAGAAATTTATAAGGAAAATGCCTTTTAATTATCATTTTTAATTTTCCATTCAATATGATGAAAAGTATGCATTAATTTTTCCATAACTTTAAATATAATTGACAGACTATATTTAGTTTTATTAATTTACTTTGAATTTGAAAAAGGATTCATCAATTCAGTTTTAACATATTATAATGAGAAAATTAAACAATTTTAATACTCACTTTTAGGAGCTGTAAAAAATAAATGTAAAATTAAAATTTAGAAATATTATGATCCCATTAACTATAGTTTTCAATGAATCTAATTCGATATTAGCATTAAGCTTGCTTACCTTCAGTAGTTTTTGCTGCTTTCACAGTAGTTTCCGCTGGTGAAAAAATTAATAAGTTAATACTGAAGATTTAAAAATAGTAATTGTTGATTTAATATGATATTTGTAACTTCTAGCGTATAAATTATGTAGAAAATGTATTGTAATTACAGGGTGATTAGCGAATAAGCCCTGATTTCAAAATTAAATATCACTACAAAAAACAAATCGATTGAATTATCAGGTAAACTGTACGTTTATTAGCAAAACTGTAAAAATAGTGTACAAAAGTGAGAAAATTTAGTTGGAAAAATCGTTAACAGATGGCTCTGAAAGGAGTCTCTTTCTCTGAAAGGAGTCTTAAAAAACAAACAAACAATAAAGTGATGCGGTCTATGCAATCAAAATACAATTTTTTCAAAATGTTCACCGTTCAAAACAATGAGTTGGCGTAATCGAACAATGAAATTTGACATCACGTCTTGCAACGTCTCAACGGAAATGGAATCACATGCAACACCAATCAACGATTCAAGCTCATCTAGAGTGGTGGGATTGTTTCTATAGACAGTGTCTTTCAATGACCCCATAGAAAGAAGTCACAAGGAGTCAGATCGGGAGTCATTTTTCGTATTTGATGTCACACTGAAAGTTTCTATGGTCATTTTGATTAGAGCGCCATCTGTTAATGATTTTCGTAACTAAATTTTCTAAACTTCTGTACAGCCTTTTTACAGTTTTGCTAATAAATGCACAGTTTACAGCATAATTCTATCGATCTTTGTTGTAGATATATTTAATTTTAAAATCAGGGCTTATTTGCTGATCACCCTGTAATATCTGATTTTCAAAAATCATTAGGTTTAAAACTCCCTCAGAATATGATGAAATCCGTTTTTATGTCTGTTCTCTTTTGTTAGACGAAGACATATAAAACGATAAAATAAAGCTCCGAGCCGATGCCCGTATGCGCATCGAGTCCCACACATCTCCCCCTCTTTCCCATAGTACTTTTCAGGAATTATATAATGTCCAGTCATTCTATTGACAATTTGAAGGAAACTCCCGATCAACGTCCACAGGCGAAAGTGTCCCTACAACAGATCAGATGGCAGAATTAAGTAAAGACAACGAACCAGAAAACTGACTAGATTGCATATGACTTTTAAAATAAATATTCTTAAATTCAAAATTTACAGTCAAAATTTTGTCAGGAGAGCATTTAGGAGACCAATCAAAAATTGAAGAAGATGAAATGGATTTTAAGCAAAAAATGGATTCTCCTCAATGGTTTTTAAGCAAAAAGGTGAGCCAAAATTCGCTTCATCTTCATTGATTTTTAAAGGAGAGAATAACCATTAATCAGGAAAAATTATTATTAATTAATATTAAATTGTTGATTATTAGAATAATAACAATAATTATTTGAAAATTATTAAAATGTCAAATTAATAATGATTTTTTTTTGACAAAGATAATACCTATATACACAAATATAGCACTGTGTTCAGAAAATAATATTAATAATAAAAGCATTGATGAAAGTTATTAAAATGTAATAAAAATAAAATTTTTGAAAAATCTAAATTTTTCTCAATTTTTTTAATGTTAAATTGCTGCGTTTCCATTTAATCAATGAAATTCCAGAATATATGAAAGATGTTATAATTAAATTATTATATTAAAGCATGAGAAGAATTCCATCAATATTTCAGGTTATAGGAGTATTTTAATAAATAAATCTTTAGCAGTTGCAATACTCTGTCTTCTTTTATGGGTAATAGATGGCGTTGCCTGATTAGGTCCATAGTGACTGCGATTGTAATTAGAACGTGATAAGATGCTTTTCTACTGAGATGTGCGCGCGTTAATGTCTAGTTTGTCTTTCGTGTTTGTGTTTGCTTTATCTGAAATATGATCATAAAGAAATGTTCCTGAAACATAAATCCTCTTGCTTCCACTGCACGGATCATAATGATCTTCATTCCATCAGAAATATTAAAATGCGCGTTCGCAAAATACAGCATATCTTTCTTTTTCCATTTTCAAAGTGAAATATATTGGGTAATTTCTACCACAATTCCAGGTAAATACCATGAAAATTCAAAAATATATCATTATTTCAGTGAACTGAATATCAGTTGCTCTCAAAGAACGACCTAAACTACAAGAGGTTCCCTACAAATTGGACGTGGAGATTCAAACAAATCGATAGTATTTAAAATTGAATCTTAAGTAGTTATACTGAATTTTTTGCAAGTTACGAAACATGTTATATATTTCTTCATTCCAGTAAATTTAGTGCATGACATAAATTGCAGTAAATAAAGCAATATAAATAACAAATGGAACTTTTATACGATCTTCACTCCGAAAAATTGCTATTATAGTCGAATTGTTTTAACATTGTATTCCACTTAGAATTTCACATTCGCAAATTCTTTTCCCTTTCGCTAAAAACAACATGCAAAACAAAATTTTCAAATCAACATACAATCACTCGTGTTAATAATGACTATTCATGATGAGTCCTATAGTGAGATAAAATGGTTGAAAAGTGATCATTTCAGAATACTGAAATGAGCAGTAGTTTTGGGTACGATGGTTTTTGAATTTTTGCTACTCATTATGCAGAAATAAAATACAATGTGGACCAAAAAATTTCACCCGGGTATAACAGCAACACACAAAAGTATTCCTATTAGTGAAATATATTTCACGATAACTTTATAATGCTGCTTGATATTCTGAATATTGTGCAATAAATAACATAAAATAATTTTAGCATTATTGTACGTTTCTTGTAATACAACGTATTGCATTTTAAGTAAGATTCTCTCACACATTCCCAATCGTACGTCCGAATGTACAGAAGCTAAATACTTACATTTTATAATGTCATCGGTTTTCTTGATAATTTTTATGAGATTTTATGAAGAATCATTTTCATATATCATAGTCAGCAAATTCAAAAGTTTAAAACCAATCAAACTTTCTGAGCATTTTGAGATCTGATCGACTTTTATATGCTCATTTATAAAATCGCTATTGAATTTTAAAATTGAATGAATACATTTGAAATATATTGTATAAAAATGAAACCGTCTCTTGATGATTCAATATCATTTAATATGAATATAACATATTATAAAATAAAAGATAAATAATTTTTCTTACTTTGACCTGTTGTACCTACATTAAGAAACAAAACAATGCGTTTTAACTTATAATATTGCTTCTAATACAGTGAAATGGCAAATAAAAAAGAAATAACACAATAATGTGTTTGAATAAAATAATATTAAAAATGCTCTATCTAGGAAGTATTGGGAAATTTTTTGAATGCATATATTTACACATTCGAAAAAAAAAATCCTGATAAAAAAAGTAATTTTTAGAAAGATGTTTAAGTGAGCGAAAAATAAATTTTAATACGTGACATATAATGTATTCTAAACATTTTAATTATAAATTTGATATAATGGCAAGTCACATTTTCCCCTCTTCATTTCTGTCATATAAACATTTGAAACTCGAATCCTCAATCTTTGCTGCCATCTAATGGATTATATATGAACAATTTTAAAAGTGAAATATATTTTTGTAATTATTTAATTATTGATGACATAAAATTTCTATTAAAAATACTTCCTTTTGTTTGATGCAGGAATAATTGTCTTATATATAATAATATTATCACACTTGTAAATAATTTATAAAACTACTTATTATTTTTATATAATAATGTAACAATATGCCACAAAAATAATTCTAAAGCACATTGTAGTTCCCTAAATTTCAAAATAATATTTTAAAAATTAAATAAATTATCATTTTTTCCCTTTTCTTCATTTAGAGGTTTTAAAATATTTTATACATATTAAATGCTCATATCTAAACTTAATGAAAGACTACATATAAAATTTCCGATAATAAAGTTTTGTCCCCAAAAAAATAACTAATAATTATATTGATTCGATTAAAATATTTTATTTGATTCAAGAACTATTTACTTTGTTTACATTTAAACAATATAGTTGTATTGAAAAAAAATATTTTTTTCGTTTTATTGATTTCATATTGTGCTATTGATAGCATTAAAATACATACATTAAATGATTTACTTTCTGTAAAATCTATGCAATATATGTAGTTTCAGGTTGAAGTTTAAGATTATCGTTGAAAATCGATACATTCTTTTTATACCATTTAATTTTTTTGTATTTTTTTTTAATTTTAGAAAAAAAAAATGAAAATGATTTTGTTATAACAGCATTATTGGGAGGCTAAATATATGGTGATATTGGAAAATCAATCGGATACTTACCAACAGTCGTAGGTGAGGAGGCTATAGATAAAATTTAGATTTTGTTTAATGACATAATTTTTCAGACATATTATGAAATAAAATACAAAATTATGTGATAAATTACAAAAAGACATTTCTTATTATAATTTATAATATTATTTTAATTCTGTTAATAAACAGAACAATGCTTAAAATGCTTAACAAAATATAACAATGAAAATATTAGAATTTTAAATCCCCCCCCAAAAAAATAGAATTACTGGACTCACTACTTACATGCTGCATCTGAAATTAAACAAAAAAAATCAATTAATTCCTTTTAAAACTATTGTAGGAGTCATTTGTAACATATTATTTCTGAAGTTATTACATTTCCACAATTATATGAAATAATTCTAAATTCTATTATATTAAAAAATTCTACTATTTAAATTATTTGGATAATTTCTTATGTAATATTTTCGATGAATCTATTGATTCGCAGTTAATGTCGGATAATTAAATATTATCATAACTACTTAGGAGTTCTATAAAGACAATTGCTTTTGAATTATTTAATTTCAGATAGTTTAATTTCGTGCTTTCATCTAATTTACGTACCAGAACTACACCCTGTCAAATGAATTCAAACTATCAATAATTTTATTTTAAGGATTTTTTTCTCAGTACTTCAAATTTGTTTATGTGGTTCCCATTTATCGTCATAATTAGCTGAAAGAATGCTGATAACTCGATTACCAATTATTAGTAGAAGTTGAAAGTTACAATAGTTTGAATGTTGTAAACATTTTGTAGTATTTTTTTTAGCTATATTATTATTATTAGTAGTAATAGTAATTCCAACTTGGACTTACTTTTTACTTTCAAGATACTGAAATCATCCACAATGAATGTTGATACCATCTTGTTTTGTGGTTTGTCACACTGATGACTTCTTAACGAGTGTTTACATAGATATTAAGATCTAGAAAAAGTTGTTGATTTTTGAAATTTTTGAGATGAAACTGAATAACGCCTTGAATCTTTTAATTACAGCTTTTGTAATACGACTTGGAAACGTATATATGAATAACAGTTCTGTTTCTCATAATTTTCTTTTACATGTCATGGAAATGTATAGATGTGGTTCAAATTAGGCTGTGAAATTTTTTAATTAATGAGATCTTAACAGCGAACTCTTACTCTCTATTAAAGTCAATCTCATTTGATGAGCGGGAATGTCCACACAAAATCCTTTTTAAATTATTAAAAGACATTGGGTTTTTATCATTTCATTTAAAATTCCTACTTGTTGCCAATTTTTTACAATGTTCGGATTCATGGATTTGAAATTTTATCAACCAGTTTCTAATTTTACAGATTTTACATTAAAAAAATGCGTTTTATATTTTAAACATATGAATGGTCATGGCGCTTGCGCCACAAACTCCAAACAAATACAAACCATATGAATGGCGCAATAAGGTCAAATATGGCACTTGCGCCACTAAATCCCACTATCCATCCATCCACCCTCACTCTCTATTGAATTCAATCACATTTGAGGAGATTTAATGTTGAAGATTCGAGGAGAATGTGTCAAAAATAAAAGAAAAATCGTAGCAGTGAGACATATAGGAGCTAATTATAAGTTTCTATGATCGCTTTTAAGCGAAAAATAAATGAAATATGAAAAAAATGGACAGATAAGGAATTTCTGTATATAAACGCTTTTTTAATAAAAATAATTGAATTTTGGTAGCATAATAAAATGAGTGGGTGAAATTAAGAAAAAAAATTAATGCAAGGTTTAATCCTTTTTAACCCAATCATATTTTTAAATTGATTCTGCATTTTTAATCTATCTATTTTTTTCATATTATTATAAAAGCGGGCGAAAGTCTTTTAAAAATTATAATGAGAAGTCAAAATCTCTTCAAACATCATCACTGATAGTTGATATTAGGGAAAAATATTCCAAGCATTGTTAGTTTCATATTAGTATTGTTTTATTAGACAAGACTTCTGATCAATATAAAACTTCAACCAGTTTTTGTTCGTTTACAGTTTCACAATTGCTTTGAAGTTTTAGTCGGTGTTATTATTATTATTCGCAACTAACCTTTTAAGTATAAAAACTGGTTGAATATGATCTCATCGCTAAAGTATCGATGCTTCTTACATGCGTATAACCAATAATACCTATGGCGTGGCTCTTTGACTCGGAATTTAGAAAGAAAATGATAAAAAAAGATTAATTAATAGTACTATGGGATTGAGTCGTGATAGTAATTTCGTATATACGATACGCATGACAACCTTAACTTTAAATCAGCTAATTTAATAGTGATAACCATATAACCACAGTCGATGTTATATTGTTGTTAGCTTGGAATGTTTTTAGTATGACGATATAGTCACTATGGCTGTGTACAGCTTGTTTTCTATGAAATGGAAATTTTGGAACACTTGAAAAGGTTTCAGTCCTACTGATGCTTCAATCGTAAAAGTCTGTCACTTTAAAACATCAAAACTATTTCGGTAGTAAACTGTGATTTAATTTTGTTTGTTTGTCGTTGCCTATCCTAATCCTCATCTATTATTTAATTTATTAATTTGTCTAATTATTCTTGTCCTGTCCTGCCTCGTCTTTAACACTTGTTGGATTATAAAACCTCAACAAGCTGGTTTTTGATTAAAAAAATGAGTTTTTATAATTTGAACGCAATGAAGAAAGAGTCCCTTTGGGGTATATGCTATCGGAAAGTTCCAAAGCCTCTTAAAGCGATGACTATTTTCTATTCTAATCATCAATAGGATGGATATTGAGTCAACTGTTCTGTTAATTACATATCACTGGAAATAAGTTGTTCACAACTCTCGTGGCACAGGGGAATAAATATTTTAAGTTGTTATCAACTTTGTTTTGGCTGCAATAACATAGTCGCCACTAATAAACTTAATATTTTTGCTCATGAGTTCTTCATTAGTTGATTTACTGAAGAAGGAATTGACAATTTAAAATCGCTTATGATGATCAACGTAGATGTGATTTAATATTGAATGAATTCCTTTGTATTATCGCAATAAGACTCGCAAATTATGGGGATTATGGTTAAATTTAAATAAAAGTTAAATAACCTGAGTACTGCATATTGATTTTCTTAATCTTTAGCTATTATCTTAATCTCGCATTCAGCAAATTACTCTGTAACAGCAGCGTTCTTGACAAAAAATAGATTTCATATATTAGTTTTTTTATCATTCGTTTCTCAATGGAAAAGTATCGTGTTGTAACGAGTTTCAGGCTGAAGATATTTCGAGAAATTTCTATTGCTTTGAAGTTGTGATTGGCATTATAAGTAGGTAGGGCTAATTGGCATGCTGTAAAAACACATGAATGCCAGGTAAGAATGTTTGGAATCTTGTAAACAGCATGCATTTTTAATAGCATACATTAATATGCTGTTAAAAAGGGTTAAAGAATCTCCTTGGTTCATAAAAATCTTGACGCCAATCGAGCTCAATAATGAATTAACACGTTTTATAATAATATTATAAGCTTAACATATTGTATTTTATAGGATTTTTTTATTGTCACTCCATCGTGCAGAAATTGCAAGATATTTTGCTGATTTCTTTTTTAATAGCAATCTCAGCAGAGTCTGAAGGTCTGTGATAAAAATTTTATGGCATTAGGATGAAATTTTGATTATTAAATTTTTATTCGTACAGGAAAATCTACTTTTCAGAAGAACTTTAAAATAAAAAATTTAACTATACTTCAAAAACTAACGATTGAATTTTGATCATTGGAAATAAGCATTTTCAATCGGAAAATAATTTGATGTAAATCAATGAACGAAAAAGTTAAGATTAATGGTAAAAAACAGGATATAGCATCGTACTTTTTAGATTATATAAAGGCTATACAATTGTTTGATAGAAAAAATATGAATAGTTTGACAAATTTATCAACAATATCTAGGTTTTTCTATTACTAGTTATTAGTAACACCAAACAATAATTCCCTATTTCAAATAAGATAGTCAAACTTCGATTTATATCGAATATTTCTTTGCAAAAAGATTTCAGATGAAGAGCCATGTCTTGTTTTACGAACAAATAATCCAAGGAAAATCAGTTTCATTTACAGATCAGACGAAAAGATTTTGAATTCTTGAGAGGATAGAAAAACTTGATTTTTATAAATTCTATGCTATGTGTTATAAATTTAAAACGATGCTTATGTAGCAATTTATTTGAAAATTTCTAACCGAAATAAAATTCTATTTTATTTTAATTCTATGGAAAATATCGTTTTATGAAACTTTTTACTTTTAAACTAACGCCATAAACTAAATTAATTACGGTACCAAGATTCTGAATTTATATATTTTTTAAAAATTAAAATAAGTCAAAAATGGGGAATTTATTCTTCGATAACCTGATGAATTAATCTTATTAATAAAGAGTAATGATGAATTGCAAAATCTCTTATGATTGTTTGAAAGAGTCGTTTTAAAATCTCTTCTACAAAACAAGAAATTTTTTTAAGGTTCTCTTATAAGCATTCTACGAAAAATAATCTGAAACACAAAAATATGATTTAAAACTGTTTAAGGATTTCACTTATAAAAGTAAAGCTATCTTACTTGTTTGTACCACCAAAAGCAAAAGTGCCAAGAAGGCAGCAAAAATGTAGGCGAAGATTTTCATGGCGAATTATTCTTTTCAATCCACCACCAATAGTCAGTTTACTGAAAGCGAAAAGTACGACTGCAGTTCCAGCTCTTTGGGCACCTGTCTTTATATACGACCAGAATTGCGGCCACATGTTGCAGAAATTACTTAGATCCCATATTTTACACTTTGGAACCGTTTCGGAAACAAAACAACAGAGTGTCTCAATTTCCTGAAAGTTATTGTTCTGCAGACATCTAATATGTTTGAACAGGTGGAATTTCTCTTAAATTCTATGGGACTCGGAAGACATTAAATTGCTAAAAAGAATTTTTCGATTGGTGGATACAATGAAATGTTAAAAGGATTCTGATAATATCAGCGATTTGGGTTCTAATGACTTTGAGTGCCATGCAACAGCTGTAATTAGTTACAGCACTGAGAATGATTCATTTGGACATGCAAATATAAGTAATAATGTAAGTGTTAATTGGTAAGTTTTCTTTATTTAAAGTAATGTTTATGTTTTGCAATTAAATGTTTCAGTATAGAAGCAGATGTATCCAGTTTACTACGTTTTGTTCTAGCTAGAGGTAGCCATTTATCTGTGGCTCTAATGAAACGACATATTTCAATTTTCTCGTGAAGATTTTAATCAAGATTTCGCCAAATCTCAATATGCCGAATTCAATGGTCTTCAGAAGATAATGGATTAAATCATTCTTCAATTTATACTACTAGTTCCCACTCTACCTATATTTATTTATTTATATATCTTGTTCAAAATTTCAATCGTTAATAAAATATATTTTATTCATCCACTCGAGTTCAATACAGGCTGTGGTAGCCTGGTTGGTAGAGCGTCAGTCGTAACCGAAAGGTAGGGAATTCTGTCCTTATCTCGGCCAAAGACCGCCTTGTTGGCTAATGATAGTTGGGGCACGTTAAATAGGTCGTGGCTGCAAAGTCCTCCGAATTCCCATAACAAATGATACCTCTGAGAGTACTGAATCAGGGATGAGTCGGTCTCTGAAGTGGATCTAAATTCTGACTTGCGGAGGGATGAATGAGTGTATGAATGAGTTTGACCGCCCCCTAAAAAGGATTGTATCGCGTGCGTTAGCAAAGTCGTTCTTTCATCCTAACGGTGATCGTTTACAACGAAAGGCGTAAACCTCTGCCTTCATTCGAAAGAGCTCCGCTCATTCGTCCTTGGTATGACAAAGTGGCATTAGACCCACCACCACATTTTTTAAAGCTTGTAGTGGAAGACACTTGATGTTAATACAGTTGTTTTGTTAAAATATTAATTTAATTTAATATTTAATACTTTAAATAGAGTTTTAGCAGTTTGTAATGAAAATTGAAATCAGCAAACAATATCTAAATCTTTAAAATGCAAAGGTTTCAGTGTTTTTCAGTTGACGGTGAAGAATGCTAGTTCAATTCTTGCGAAAACCAATAATTTTTTTTATACTTGAATTTTTTTATAATTTTTTCGATAATTATTAAGTAAAATGTAAATGAAATAAAATTTTTCATTGTGCACCTAATTAAGAATTGAATTGATTTTTTATACTACTTCTCTTTTATGTGAGTTAACAAATAACAATTTTTGAAAGAATTAAAGCGAAATTTACGAAAAATATAGTTGGTGCTTTATTATAATCTTAACAATTTATTTACATTAATTTTTCTTAAAATTTTTTTGCTGAATAATATTTTCAAAAATAGTTTAAAATTTTATTATTAATAAAGATGATTAGATATCATTTAGAAGCATTTATTTCAATTTTTATTAACAACTTATTAATTGAAATATAAAACTTCGATTTTTCAAATTTCAAATTTAAAAAAAAAGAAATTTTAAAACAACATACTTGGAAGCTGTACCCTACAGAAGAACTTAACTTATAATGAATGAAAAGGTAAAGCATGGTGTAAAGGTGAAGGTTTGAGCATGGAGTTTAAACGTAACAAACAAACAAACAAAAAACATAATTACAAATAATTAGGGAAACTTTTTTTGTATGTTTGTAGTTTAATTTTTATGATCTTAAGTACCATTTTGGGAAACCCGATACCGATGATAGAACTGGAGGCAATCAGTCATAAACAGTTAGAGGGTAAAGGGAGGGGTTAAAGTGTCTTCCTCCGCGAGTGGGTGGAGTTAAAGGAGCATGGGGGGGGTAGAAGTGTAAACTATTTCCCCAATTTAGGTCTGAAATACTGTTTTTACTCATTAAAACTTATTTTTCAAATATGCATCGGAAAGAAGATACCCAAACGGATGTTTCATATTTGCTACTTTTATTTTATTTATGATAGATTTTTTTTTCTAAAAATGTTTAAATGGTGCAGTTGAAATTATGTGATATTAAAAAATATTTTGAGAAGTCAGAGAAAAAATTTCTTAAGCAGAAACCTGTGTTTTTATTCCATCTACCAATTGCAGTTGATTTCATAAAAAAGAAGCTTCAATAGCTAACGGGAAAAGATCGAAGTATTTTCTCCATAGGATAACATTACGCTTGAAAATTGTAGGTGGCGTGTATATGGCACCCTTAAGCTTGAGGATTATGGATTTAATTCCAGTTTCAGAAATTATCCATTGTACAATTATTCTTGAGTTGATAAAATTTACAAATGCTGATGAAGTATGTTGACACTGGGATTTTGCTGTAGGATATTCCGTTAATTTCATTAGTTCATGTTCATAAATATCGAACCAATAACTGCTAATTTCAATTTACATTCAAAATAAAGAAATTTAGTGCAAATATCGATCTGTTTGGATACTTATTATCTTCACAACAGGACTATCTTTCTTACTTTAGCTGTGTATATGTTTTATTTAGTACAAGCACTGATGAAGAAAAGGTTGATACAACATACAATAAATGTATGTTGTATTAACATACATTTAATCATCGACTCTTTTTTTGTTTTAACATGCAGTTTATGTCCTTTACCCTGTAGAATTATTATACAATGCAATTAGTACAGTCAAATGAAAACGAATGTTTTGCAATATTGAAGAATTTATCGTAGTAAAAAATAAGTAAGGATTCTAAAAAAATGATGTGAGTGTTTTCCACTAAATTAGTTAAATCAACATATTGAATAATTAAAATTTTCAACATCTTTAATTGAAATTAGTTTTGCATTTGGTCATTTTTTGGGTGCTATAAAATTTATTAAATTTTTCGGAGAAGAGGGTAACCATAGTGAAGGAAAGTCTTAAGAAATCTGGTACGAAATTTACTTAAGGTATCCGACTACGTTCGGAGGAATATTTTTGAAAAATTTGATTTTTTAAAAATTATTTAAAACTATGGTTTTGTGGATTGAAAATACTATAAATACAAAGAAATTATTCGAAAATATAATATATTTTGAAAAATAGGACAATGTGCAGTAAATTTTAAGGAAATTTAACCAAAACGATTAACACTCTACACAAAATGGTAATGCAACAATCCTATTTTTCTTTGTACACGATTTATAGAATATAATAATGAATGAAACGAACCAAAATCTAAGAAAAATCTTGAGATGCAAAAAAGTTATGGGCTAAAATATGCGCATATGTGCATTTCTTTCCATCAATTCACAACTTAATTTTCCTAAAAACACCAACAAATGAAAAAGTAATTCACCAACAATAAAATTTTGGCTCATTTCATTGCCCATATGATTTAAAACACTCACCGAAATTTTTATTTAAATGCCTCTATTAATTTTTCAGATATCTTGTTAACGGTGGAGAATTTTTATAAAAAGGAAAATTTTGAGTTTTTAACAAAAATGGTTAACAATCTGCACAAAATGGTAATGCAGCAATCTTAATTTTCTTTCTATACAAGCTATAGAATATAATGATGAATGAAATGAACCAAAATCGAAGAAACATTTTGAGAAGCAAAGAAATTTTAGGTAAAAGTATACGTATATATGCATCTTTTCCATAAATTCAAAACTTAATTTTTCTAAAAACACCTATAAATGAAAAAGTGTGACCGGTGGTTGGTGGGTTCTAATTAAGATAAGCCTTCTTGTGTAACAATAATTTATTATTTAAACATATAAGGTTACGTTACACACAAACAGAGAGTGGACAAAAAACACGTCAACACATAACGATAACAGAGGCTTAACTGACTGTCTCTCTAAGCACTCGCCAGAGGGCGGCGTGTAATGAGAGAATCATAGTGTAGGGGGAAAACAGAGTGCTACAAAAGTATTTCGCCAACAATATTAAATTTGGCTCATTTCATTGTCCACATTTAAAACACAAGCTGCAATTTTTATGTAAATACCTCTATTAGTTTTTGAGATATCGTGTGGAGAATTTTTATGAAAATTAAAATTGAAGCTAAAGACAAATTTTAGCTGAAAAAAATATGTGACCCTGGATGATAGGATAGACCTTCCTTTTTCCAAAAAAGATTGACAGTTTTGGAAAGTAGAAAGTCTGAACTACAAGAAATATTAATAATAAAACAAATTCGCCAATGGGGTCGATAACCAGTGTTTGTAACGTAGTCGGATACCTTAAGGGTTTTGAAAAGTTGGAGGTTAATATGAGAATGGAGATACAGGAACTGCTTGAACAAACTTCCATACATTTTGGGTCATTTTGATGAAGTAGAACTATTCAAAGACCCTTCCGGATATCAAAGTAATGGAGCAAAGGACTAATTAGGTGCACATATGGGGACAAGTTACTGTTGGTAAATAAAACACGTAATTTCTACTGCACATTAAAGGAAAACATAGGACCTGTTTGGGTTTATAGAATTTTATTTTATATAATGGAAGTGTTTTACATTTATTCTTTCACATTTCTTGTAATTTCTTTCTTTCTTTATTTATTCTTTAGGATAGGTCACGATACATTGATTAAGTAACTTTATTGTATTGATATAACTTTATCATTAAATTGTATTTAATGCAGTATCAGTAATACTTAAATGTTGAGTTCATATTACTATTGAAACCTAATTTTCACTTTATCTCGAAACTGTGAGTCAATATTACTCAAACAAAGTTAGATTTAAAGGCAGCACTGAAAAACTACCTTTTTTGCATTACAGTTGGCATAAACACGGGCGTTGTAATGATCTAAATGATGGAAATTATTTTATTTTAAGTTAAAATTAGTCACAATTAAAATAAGAATTCTTTAAATTTATGCCCAGACTTTTAGCAGAGAAATTCTGAATAATATTTTTTGCAACAATTGAATGGAGGCTGAGATTTTGAAAATATACTTATTTATAATAATATACTTATATATAATATACTTATTTATACTTATTTATAATATAATATACTTATTATTCAATATATACACACTTTATAATGTTTTTTGACTTTTGTCTAAATTAATGATTTCAGTTTACTCAAAATTAAAGAAGCTTCATATTTTAAAAATGGTTAACATAACTAAATGAATATAATTCATAAGATATGCAAAACAGATGTTGCAAAATATATCTTGTAAAAATTAATAAATGAAAACTACATATACCAAATGTTTGATTACAAGTTTCACCAACATCTTTCGAGATGTGAATCTCATGCAATTTAACTTTTAACGAATTTTTACTTTAGACGAGATTTCAAAGGACACTTAGTGCTATATATTTTAAAAATACATAAAGATCTTGATTTTAAAAAAACAAGGAACATAGGCATCACATAAATGAGCACACATGGAATTATAATTTAAGAAGAAAAGATTTTATTGTACAGAAAATACAGAAATTTTGTTATCCAGAAGTAATCAAATCATTCTTTCCCACAACCGCACAAAGTATCTTTGTTTGGTAAGAATCAACGCCACCAGATCTAGATCCATTTCAGCTATAAGACACACCACAACTCCGACAGATTGCATCATTCCAGAAAAAAAAAGCTTAATTTCTGAAAATAGAACAATTATTAAAACATTTATCTCACCGATTACGAGTTAACAATTAATTTGTATTTAATATCTTTAAAATGTATAATTTTGTATACGCATAAAACTCATTGTAACTTCATTAAAAGATAGACGGAAATAATAGACGAATTTTAGGAACAGTTATTATTTTCTATGTTTCAAATTTCATAAGACGAAACAAGCATGAACGCGAAAATACACATTATAGTCTAATAATGACCAACAAAAAGGATTATTGGAAATCTATCAAGGTATTAATAAGGCAACTCAATTTATTGTATCAAAAGAAAAGGTATCAGAATTATTTTACTACGCCAATTTTTAATTAAGAAAATTTATTTTATCTCTTCAATTCTCTACCAGGAATTCAATTAAAAAATGAAGTAGATATTTCTGCATAGTTCTGAAATTAAAACATTTTGCAGGTTTGTTTTTCCTTCTTCTGTAAAAATTGATAAATAGAATGGAGTTTACAATTTAGCTGCGCAGAAGAATTTTAACTGCAGTTTTACGCCTTCTTTCAATTATTGCTCCTTAAAACTTGAGATAAAGATAATATTAATAAAATATTTTTTAAATAATTGGAATATTTCATGATTCTGTAATTCTTTCTACGCTTTTTTAATATTTTTCTATTCCTTAAAAAATAATTATCAAGCGTTTATGGAAGGTTTTTCCCCTTCAAAATCCTTGGTAAAAAATATCAACGTTCGTGTTAGTCATTTTTACTTATTCATAATATTTTATATTTATATATCATGTTAATTTATTCGTATGACGATTCTTTTAATAGTATCATACTTTTTATCTACATGTATTAAAAATAATATATAGAATACTCTATTAGTTTTATTAATTTCTAGCAATTTAAAGAAAACATTTTTGTTTGATTATTTAAAAAAATCATTGTTTTATTTGATTCTTGTGTATATAATATGCAAATTACATAGTTTAGAAATACATATAAAATTATGAGTGATGTTTCATGTCATGTATATTTTTAATGAGTCTTGTATCTTCTCATCTACGAATGAAAAAATTATTTGCTAAATTTTCAGTCAAATCGAAGAGGAATTAAAAGCAAATGAAAGAATAAGTAATTGGAGAAAATGGTTCAAAATACTTACACTTAGCTAAAGAAAAAAAGAAAGAAAGAAAAATGTTATTAGTTTTGCAACAATTGTTTTCAAATATATGAACATAAATAATTGAATAAATAAATTAAAATGAAGAAAATAATTCATTCGTTAGAAACGTAGAAAAAATATACAAAGACTTAATTAAACTATTAAGCAAAGATTAAAAGAAAAATTTTGTATTTGGTGATTTTAATTATTTTTGATGGAATTTTCAATTAGGAAAGTAAACATAGAAGATAATGACTTTGTATTAACAATAACCAAGAATTCTGCCGATTGTCAAGCACAAATCTCAAAACACTTCCAAACTGAACTTAACCAAGAATTCTATCATATAGTGTTTCGACAACTATTTCTAATTAAGAATTTTTTATGATTTATTCTTAAAAATTAGTTTAATGATCTTGTTATTCTTTTCAGAAGAACAGATTCCGATTAATTCCGAATCTTTGTTGCCATGACAAAAAGATAAAAAAAGAGGAATCATTAACGCATTTGTAGTCTGAAAAAACTCGGAGGAACGGATTATCGTTTGTCATTTATTAAATTGAATCAATAAAACTTCAAATAGAAAACAGAGAAATGATTTCTCACAGTATTTTCAAAATAAAACGACATGGAAGTTGAAATAGAATCTAATTTAATTGTTGAACAGTTATGCCTGTAAAATTATTTATAATGGTTAAATCATTAGTTTTATAATGTCTTGCTTTTTTGATAACATATAGCTTATATAAAATCAAATAAATTTATAAATGAAAAGATATTCTTTTATTTCTAATTTTTTGAGTCCTTTGATAATATAACTTCCACTAAAAATGTTTTAATATTTTAAATACTTCTTTTTAACTGTTACCATATATATTTTGATGAGTAGAAAACTGAAAAATTATAGATGGAAAATTTTTAGAATAACATATTTCTAAACATTATGCACCAGGATTTCATAAACTCTAGTTTAGAACTCCAATTGAAAAGTAAGAGGATTGGGAAAAACATTACCAACCTCTTCATTTCGATTTTTTTAATCAATAATAACGGTAAGAAATGCGAATTAATACATTTCTTTTTAAATATCACCAATTATAAAATATTTTGAAATACGGAAAAATGTATCTTTAGAAAAACACAGAGAAATTATTTTCACTTTTAAATAAGTTACGAGTGGAAAATAGCAAAGAAAACCTATTATCCATATACGAAAATGTTAATTAAATATTAAAATTGATATGACAAAAATTCTTTAATATAAAAAATATAAACATAACGTATACTTACAGGGTGTTGTAGCAGCTGTGTAAAGAAAAAGAAAGAATAGGAAATTAGTACCCTTTTTTTAAGCAATTCATCAAAAAAATTTTTTTATTTAAAATAAATTAAAAATGGTTAAGAAAAAATGGACTAAGCGAAATAATTATTGATTACGCTTAATAAATATTTAAGCTATAGTGAATTTATATATATATATGTGTGTGTATTAAAATCATATGATTAAAACATAAATATATAATTAACTTACCAGTTGAGTCTGAAGAAGCCGGAGCGAAGGAAAAAATAAAAAATGCATTGTTAGAAATTACGAAATATAAATTAAAAAATAAAAGAAGTATATTAGATAATTATTTAACATAATGCATAATATTTTTAAATTATTCATTTAATAATACATTTATTAGCATTTCTAGTGTCTTAGGGCTACTAAACAATATGAAAGAACTTGGAGCCTTTAGTTCTTTATTTTTTTAAAGGAAACCACTGCATCATTACAAAAAAGGGCAAAATCAATTTATTAATTGAAATTATGTTTATAAAATTACTAATTAAAAAATGTTTAAAAGCCCAAAATAATCTATTATACGATGATTTTGAATATCTTAATAAAAATATTAAATAAATGTGTCCAAATTAAGCTTAATAAAACATTACAAGTCTGACATAAAAAGTATTTACATTATTTATTAGATTTTGTTATTCAAATCACATAATTTCAAATTTTAGCATATTAAATAAATGCTATGACTAATTACTTAATTAATCATTTAGGTGGTTGTTTAATAAGGGAGTATTTGTAAATGATATAAATGTTTTGTTAAATATTATCGAAATATTCAGTAAATCTTAATAGTATAATGAAAGTAATTTTACCTGGTGCTTGTGTGCCTATAATAAAAAATAAGAATCGCATTAATAAAAATTTTAAAGATTATTATAATGAATTATTTGAAATAATTGTTTAGAATATTTAAAATAGTGATTTAATAAAAAAAATATTAATTTATATAATTTTAATACATTTAGTCCTATTAATACATATCATAAGTAATTTAAAAAAACAGAAACGAAATTTTTTAAATTACTTATAACTACAAATATTAGAATTTAGAATGACAAAAATATTTTCCAGAAACTTACTAGACTGAGCATTAGCAGCTGAAAAGAAAAGAAAAAAACAATAAATAAAATTATAAAAGGATAAAAAGAACTATACTATATACAAAAATACATTTTTAGATAAGTAAATTTTTGGAACATTCATTTTTTATGTATTTTTTTAACTTGTGAAAATGGAATTTTGAGATCGATTCTACATTTACTTTTCAATGTGTTAAAATTATGAAAGGACATATAGTTCTGTAATCTCAATAATAATAGAATTTAAAAATATTATCAAAACCTAATTATCAATTAATTGAATAATTTAATTATTTTTTCCCATAAAGATAGTGTACTCAGGTTCCCCCTTAAGCTTTTATGATATTTAAATAAATGATCTATAAATTGGAGATTAAAAATTAAATGATTAAAGTAAAAAATATTACTTTTGATCAAAAAAATAGTTTTGATTAAAGTACGTTTTTACATTAGTTTTAATTAACTTACTACTTTTATTTCTTAAAAAAATTAATATTTATTCAAAATTTCTTTTAATTTTATATCTCACCACATGCTGCAAGTTTTTGAAAATCAGCATTCTTACCAATATTTATTTGCATTAGACTAATATGAAGGCGAATTAAAAAATATTCGTGTTTCTTTTTTTTGCTGATTTTCTGGGTTTTTTTTGGCCATTTTTTCCGGGTTTTGGAACGTTATATAACAATCGTCGTTTTGTTTTTATACGGAATAATTTATTTTTGCTTACACATAACGAATCTTATAGTGGTTTCCAAAACTGCATTTTTTCTATTCGTTTCCTGCCTTTTCCGCATATTTTCGATATTTCAGCTGGAATTTATATATAACAAGTCCGTTGTCTTAGTCATCTTAATTACTGTTCAACTTAATGATTTACATCTAAAAATTATTCAAATTAATCATTATATCCGTATAATATTTAGCCATATTCAGTCACAAACAGTTTCAAACTTTGCCGATAATTATACAAATTACCTTTGCACAGGCAATTTAAAAGAAAAATTAATATGCTGCATAACTTAATGGTAATATAATCAATATGAGACTAATTCACCTGAGAAATCTACAAGGAAATCTGGCCTGATAAACCTTCCTAATTTAAGAGATAGCGAGAATGGTAAACTAAGCAGGAACCCATTATAACATTTAGCAACGAAACCATATTACTCGTGTTTCAATGAAAAACATTTGATTGTTCGGAACTATCCCATCCAATATTATATTATCCTTGTCATTTCAAAAGTAAACGGTTATATAATAGTTAGAATTTTCTAAAATTTAAAATATCGCAAAAACGAAGAATTTTTTTTTTTTTGAATATTTTCTTACCTGGTGCCAAGAGAAGCAAGACAGCTGTGGCTGCAGCAGCGATGTAAGAGAAAAGTTTCATTTTGGAATAGAATTGACTTGCAAAAACTGCAAAACTCAAAGGAAAATCTTTGGATGTCGTTCCGAGAGGTGTGATGCTGATGGCAAGAAGTCAGGGTTTTATATACCCTATAATCCCCTGCAAAAAAACGCGTCACGTGCCATAATTGTTGAGGAATTTCATCATGACGAATGTTTTGCTCTTCGGTTTCGCAAGTTCCATGTTTGCACAGTAGGGGCGAAGAGTCGTGTGTCCTGATCTTCGCTTCTTTGTTTGTTCAGGGTTCCTTCAAGGCGCCTTGATCTAAAATCCCAGAAAAATTAATTATGGAAAAAAAATGATCCTTCACACATTTCTAGGGTGCAAAATTTGACAGCCCTTGTGCAAAATGACGTGTCGTTGAGTCATGTATGCGCTCCAATTCTGTTTGTGTGTGCACTAATTTTCTTAACTGGAAAGAAAATCAAACTTAGTTCGTGACATAAGGACTGTAATATGCTAATATTATGGAGACTATTCAAATTTGAGTGAGTTGTAATAAGTTGCATTGCATAATCATAAAACTTTGAATTATATTGCTTTAATTGATAAAATAGAATTCTAAAATTCTAATAAAATTTCTTTAATGCAGTTAATTTAATTCATAATGTAATTAATTTTGATAAACGTTCTTTAAATTTTTGTGAAAATAAATTTAAATATAATTATTGAAAATATCTTGATTTTATTTATTAAGAATACTTTAACTTTATTCATCAATAACATTCTTTTTTTAAAGATATTTCATATTTTAGTTATTAAGAACATTCTAAATTAATTTAATACGAATATTCTAATACTTGTAGATAGCAAATGCAGCAAACCGGTTTCATTTAAAATAATCAAATATAATAATAATTTGTGAACTTAGCAATTAAAATGTGAAAGAATCATTCTTATTCTTTTAATAGACGATTTTTACTTAATCATTTTGATAGCCTCAGCCTCATTATTTGATAGATCAATATTTTTGAATATCAACCTAAAGGATCCATTCGTTTTTAAAAACTTGTTACTGTTTTATTCTACTAAGAATCTGCAGAAGTTTTGAGATGGATTTTAAGTAGCTCTGGTAAAGAATTATAACATCTGTCAATAGTAATTTCAGTTTATAAATTTAGAAATACAAAATATGTTGAGGTGTATTACGTATAAGCAAATCATTTAATAGAGCATAATATTATTTTGTTTTTTCTAAAATTCTAGAAATGATGTTTTTCAGATTTTCTTTCCTTTTTTTTCTTATCAATTTGGTTTAGAAATTGCAAATTCAGGAAAAGAACGTTGTTTGTGTTTAAAATATTTTCAGATTACATTTTAAATCAATATTTTTAAATGATTTTATTTATTAATGAATGTTTATTGAAATGCAATTTTTTATAGTGTAAACAAATATTTTTTTATTATAATTAATTTCTATTTTTTAACAAAAATGATTGAACATGAATTAATTAATATTTGTCTGTTTCAAAATTGTTATCGAGTTATATAACTTAAAAAATGATTGATTCTATAGTTATTTGGCACCATCGATTTCTTTTATTGCTTTGATAATTTGTATAAAAAAACTTTTTCTTAAAAAAAGTATTACCATAAGGCTAATTTTCTCAATTCCAAAGATACCAGAGGAGTTAACTAAATATAACAAAATTACGTAAGAATATTTTAGTTTCTAAAATGCTCCGAATTTCCTTGCCTTTGTATAAATTTTTTCCATTTGAAATGTTTTCCATCGAAGAAAATTTACCCTTTCGAATTACTAAATACAATTAGAAGACCGTTATTAATAATTTTTATCTGAAATGAACTCAACAAATGGAGCGGTAAAACGAACAATGATTGTATTATATATGTAATAAATGATAAGAAACTCCTTATCATTCATTTAATATATTATTATTAATAAAATAAACATATCTTATGTTAATAATTCAATGAAGAATTTTCCCCTTCAAATTGCTAAATACAGATACATTATTAAGAGTTTTTATCTTATGCAAGTATAAAACTCCTGATAATGTTAGTACGACTAATATGCTATGTATGATTAATAATAAGGTATGCTTTTACATATATGACTATATGCAATCACTAATATATTTATATTAATTCATATAAATATGTTACTCTCAAAATCTAAAATTGTGGAGTTTACATGCTTTAAAAAATTTATTAAATATCTCAAAAACAAATATATATAACAGCACTATTTTCAAATAATTTTTAATGAAAAAATTCTTTAACTTGATTTTTGCTAGAGAAATTTTACATGAAGAAACTGTTTTTTAAGGAGGAAATTAAATTTTTTAAATACATTTGAGAACTTTTCTTAAATTAAGTTTATTTATTGTAAATATTTTCTACATATGAAGTAAACAAAAGGAAAAGTACTCATCAACAACAAATTTTACCTCGAAGCTGGATTGATTGTTTATGTTTAAGAGCTTTAAAAATTCAATATTATTTTCTTTGTTTATAAACAAAGCTTCTAAAAATCGGAGCTTTCACTTGAATTTTGCATCAAGTTATGAACGAATTCTCTTTATTTGCTTCATCTCTCGATGCATAGGGAAATGTTTTCTTAAAGACACAGTTCACAATGTAAATGAAATTTGACAAATGGTTTCATCATTAGTATTGCATATTAAAAGAAAATTTTAGATCCTGATAAATTATTAGTCTATCTCTTTATTTCAAAAGATAACTCAAAAACATAAGAAATACTACAGAGAAAATTTGACACTTGGTATATTTTTATTTGAAACTAAAATTGTAAATGTGTGCTGAATTCTAGACTCTATACTTAGCAAAGAAGAGGCTTTAGATGTATACTCCATTTATACAGCATAATATGAAGTTAAACGTACCTTATGATATAAGGAAATGTGGAGCAAGAAATCACGTATACTAAGATAGGCATATCAGATCAGAGGTAAAAAAGAAATAAATTAATGGTGGCTTAATGATTTGCTGATTATCTCTAACTGATAGATAAGTTACAACGATAAATTCCAAACCAATGATTTTGGATATTCAACAGTTGACACAAATTTTACATTGTGGGGTTTTTAAAGCTGTTATAAAGAAGATACGATTTAGTAAATAATTTTATTGACAAAAGAAATATACATCAAAATTCGATTAGTAGTTTGAAGAAACAAATTAATTTTTTTCTAGCAAAAATTAAAAAAAGGAACTCTTACTCTGATTTAATTAATCTCTTTTTAGTTTAATCAATACTTTATAACTAATTGAAAACACTCCAAGTCTTCAGAAAAAAATCAAAAACTATAAAGCTTAATATTTAATAACTTTGTGGTAAATATTGGAATAAATTATTGGATTTTCCTTTCAAAACTTATTAAAATATGTAATTGTGTCTTTACATGTATATTTTGTTCAGAGCTCTTAGAAGTTCTTGTTTTATTTAAGATTTAACTAACAGCTTAATATTGATTAACTAAAATCTTGTGACATATATTTCGTTCGAAGAATTTTCCAGGTATAAATTTCATTAAAAAATATTTTCTGAGATATCTAAGGTAATCTCGGGTAAGGTATCTAAGGTAATCGGGTAATCCCTCTAAGGATATCTCGGGTAATTTCAGAGCGACTTTTTAGTTTATATAAAAACGATCAATTACGAGATTACAAACATATAAAGAAATATGGAAAACCTTTCAAGAACCTCAATTATAAAACTAGTAGAAACTGAAAATACAAACGTCAATTAAAATTTATTATCTACCTATATTTATTTGAAAAGTACTTTTGAGCTGCATTATATTTGAGAATAATTTTTAGGTTTTTTTTCTTATGTTGTATTTACGTGCTTAACTTTTTAAATTCTTTTAGTTTGAAGTTAGTTTGTAATTATGTAATACAAATATTGTCTTTTGTAAATTTTCATGATGTCAATACAATATTGAATAATTTTTATTGTATTAAAATTTCATTATCAGTATTTAAAGTTACATTTCCAAATACTAAAATTTCTTTTCATTATTGCATGTATAGTCCAAAAGTAGCAGTATTCCAGTTATACCGATTAAGACTCGATTCGAATAATAGAAATTGTGAATATTAAATGATACAAATGTAGTTTTCAGGAGAAAAAAATAATAATTTAATAGCTGCCCGAACAATGTTGCTCCTATATTGTAATTCGTGTTATGTTATCGCTATTTGGACGTATCAAAACTAGATGTTTTGCTTCCTATCTCGTTCTATACAAAAGAAAAGCTCATTTGCTGATTTTTTTCTTTTTGTCAAAATGATTCAGATATTTAGCGATTCTGATTATTGATATGCCGGTTAATTGCAGGTCGTATAACAAGAGTATTATTGAAAACTATACCTCGTTATTTTGCATTTCCTTTTATAATAAAACTATATTTAATATACTTTTTAAAATTCATTGCAAGATTATAACAGGAAATATATAAATATCGAAAGGAATGGCATTACGAATCACGATAGATAAGAAAGGTTACACTATTGAAAATAAATCTTTCCAAGAGGCGAAAACACTTTTCTGCAAAAGCAGGAATTTTTAGTTATTTTCTGTTAAAAAAGGAACGTGACTTTAAATAAACCTTTACTAGCAACATTTACTTTGACTTAAATATTACCAACTACATTGGCAAACAATTTCATCTCAAATTTATAAAAAGAAAAAGATAAAATCTCCATCATAATCTCGAGTTTTTAAAGCTTACTTTTCTGACTTATTTTTACTAGTCAAAATTCTTTCTTTTAAATTTTTAATACCGTGGTTAACTGCTTGTTAATTCAAACTAAGAAGTAATAAATCCTTAATATTTCTATTTTATCAAACATTATTTATATTGATTAATTGTAACTAATCAGTTTTATTCAACAATTATTCAAAAATATTGTAGAAATAAAATTTATAATTTATTTATGTTTTTGTAAGTCAAAGAATTATTTTTCAAAAAGGAAATAATAACAAGAATTATTTAAAGAGCGAACAATATTACAAATACCGTTTGAAAACGGTTGGAAAATAATATATGCGCTTATTATTTAAAATAATTTTTTACCTTTTCATTAGTTTTAACTTAAATTAATATTTCACTTTTATAAAAAAATAGAATTAGAAATCACAAATTTTGAATTACTTAGAAATAAAAATTTTATTAATAAAGAGCATAAAATAACGTTAAGGAAAGGTTCTTGGAGCTGAAAATCACTTCTCACAAAATTTTAAATGTAAAAAAAAAAGCAAACCATTTAATTATATACTTTTAAATCTGTTTAAAATGTTTGACTAGAGAATGCATTAAAAATAATTTAACATGCAATTTCTTCTTTTTTTTTTGTTTTGAAGGATTCTATGAATTGGAGTGTTGAGATTTGATTTCAGTTAATTCAAGCTAATAAAAATTGTTTTTTTTTTGTTTTTACAATTTTGTATTGAAAGTTTTAATGTTCAATTATATAATCAAGAAACATCCACTATTTCATTTCCATTACTATAAAATTGAAAATGAATGATAAATTTTTATATAAGCTATTTTTAAAACTGTAAGCAACAATTCATTTTCAAACGATATCGTATTAATAATTTTTATAGAATATTTAGCGAAAACAACACATTTTGAAATGTGCATTACTGTAGATATCTTTAATCATTGCATAGTTGAGCCAGATTGTTTGGCAATGCTCAAACATACTTTGAGAAACACCGGATATGCATTGATAAAATTTGTAGGGATTTTGATTAAATCTTTAGATAGATTTCCTTGATCATATTTAATAAATAAACATTCCATTTTTTTGCATTTAATAATTTTAAAAAAGAATAAAAAACAGAAAATCCAATTACTTCCATCTTCATGATTCAAAATAATGTTTTTTTAATAATAATTCATTTGATGTTGTTCTGAACATATAGAAATATTCTTAAAAAAAACCATTTCAGAAATCGAATTCTAGAAAACGAATTTATTCCGTAACCTGAATCCATTAATCTTAGTGTATTTGCTTGTTTGCTAGATGATTCAGCATATTTCCTATTCAAATCAAAAACCTCTTGTTAAATGTGGGAATAATAGTGCATTGCCTTGTTTTTTGCATTTATTACCCATTGTATGTGGAAGGCGCCATAATGTCCTCAAAATGATTACGCATCTGCCATCGTGTTTCCGTATAGAACATCTGCCGAAATAACCGCATAGCTATCTTACATCTTCAAAAAAAAAAAAAAAAAAAAAAAAAAAAAAAACATAAATTATTCATGCTAATAGATATCGATTTCGAGAACTATTGAAATAAAGTTTTAACAAACGCATTCCAGTCGTGAATAATCGTTTGGTAATTTTTAATTTTTTTCACTAGTTTAAATCTTAATAGAACGATAAAAACAACAATTACTAATTTTTAGATCTTTTATTTCTAAAAAATATGGTAATATGAATTGTATAGGCAAAATTTAATTGTATTTTATGAAATGAATAATTTAAATATCTATTTTCTTTTTCTTCCAAATATATTATTATCTTTCTTTTAAATTTTTCAGCTCTTGAATGGCGGGAAAATTTAAATCGAGAAGAAAACATCGATAGTTAATTATTTAAACTTCATCTGAGGGAACCAATACAATGTTGCAAACATCGAAAGAAGACGGGAGTATAAATGTTGAGTAATACTGTACCATCAATTGAGCTACAATTCTTAACGGATGTACAAAACAGTGCTTTTTAATGTGAAATTATCCTATGAACATATTTTTTCTTTGGATTAATCTTTTACATAGTAATGAATGCATTATTTATTTACTGAATTATTATTAATTAATTTTACATTCTTAGATTATTCAGTAAATTACAGATGTGATTGCGTTACTTTTTACAGAGATTTAGAAATTATTTGCGTTTTGTATAAAATTTCAAGCTTTCATAGACCCCTAGAGGATTCTTTTTAAGAGGAAAAAATCCATTTAAGAATAAAAGGCAATTGAAAGAAGTTTCTCAATGAAGGAAATTGAAACTATACACAAAAGTAATTTCCTTCTAGTCTTATACGTTTAGATAGGGCAGTGGTGGGGAAACGATTTTTAAGACGGGCCATTTGTAATAACTAGACGATCGTAGCGGACCAAAGAATAATGCTTTATCGTTAAAAAGCTTATGTGTTCTATAAACATATACATATATTATTACATACACTTATTATTTTAATAGTAAAAAAGCAAAAGGTAAGAAAATTATAGGCACAAAATATAAAATGAATTTAGTGTAATTCTTGATGTGAAGTATTATCACTTTTTTTTCTGGTGTCATTACTGGTTGGTGGTGCATGAGAAAAATGAAATTGAGACTGTTTTATCAAAATTTCATCATAGTTCGGTTCCATTTGCAAAGCAGAAATTCTTAAAACTGATGAAAGGTGCTCATCTGTAATTCTGTTTCTTAAAGAAGTTTTCCTGAGCTTCATTGTTGAAAAGATTTGTTCGCATATATAAGATGAGCCGAACATTGTCATTATCTTCATTGCTAACTAATGCTCTTGCGCGGGTGTTTGTTGAGGCAGTGGGAGTTTCGGGGATTACACAAACAATTACTCGAGTCACAGCGGGTCTTTGCAGATGATTGACTAAGTCGCTAACTAACTGATCTTCGGGCGGCCTCGCTTGTATTTATACCTACCTGCAAGGATTGTTCGGGAAATTGAGTTTTGCGGTTCTTTCGGAAAAACAGAACAATGAATTGAAAATGCGAGAGTATGTGGAAGTTTCGAGCGAAAAGGAGTCTGCTGTTTGGGTCGGATGAATTTGTCCAGAATACTATTGAGTTTTGAATATCCCCGCAGATAGTTTTTATGCGGGTCGTCAAATTACGAAGTAAGAATGCGTTCAAACATTCTCACGACGGCACTCTTAAACGGGCCGGATTAAACCTTTCCGCGGGCCGGACTTGGCCCGCGGGCCGTAGTTTCCCCATCACTGAGATAGAGGATGATGCTTCTGAATAACGGAAGATTATTCGGAAATTTTGGATACTTCATTCGTGTGAAATAAATTTATTTATTGGTTTTAGCTTAAAGAATCTATGTCTTTCCATCTAAAAATGTAGAATCAATGCTAATACTATGAATTAGAAATATTAAATACTATATTTTAAAACTTATTAGGTGAAATATGACGTTCTTCTTATTAAAAATTCAAATTTCTTTTAATTTATCTATTTACTTAAAGGCAATATTTTGAAATGTTATTTATAGTTTATTTTCAGTTGCGTCTTCGTACGATTCTGCATCGAAAATATTATTACGTAGTAAATTTTGATTAATATGAAAATATTTCTGTAATGAATCATTTTGGAATAATAGAAAACAAATTATTAGAAATAGTGACTTAATATATAGATCAGGAATTCCCGGATAATCCAAAAACTTAATTCGGTCTAAATAAGAGAGTAAGTATTACTGTATTTAGACATTCCTGCGTATAGTAAATGTAAGCTTCAGATTTATACCTTTTTTCTGTAATATTTTGGTCGTTCATTTGAATACAATGTCATACATTTGAAGATATTCTATTTTAGAATTCGAATAATTTTAAAGCATAAAAAGACTCATTCATATAAAGTTTGTTTGCACAGTATTTAGATAGATACCTAAAAAATATATAAGAGATTTCAACCTTTAGCCCGAAACGTGGTAGGATGATAATATTTTATATTTGATACGTTTAGTGATGTTAGCATCTGACATGTTTGAATCGGCTATTGCATTCACTTCCGCATCTCGTAATTTATTGCAAGAGTACCAGTTTAAAAAAAAGGTTATCATGATAATAAAGCATTCAAAATTTTGAACTATGTTATAGCATTAATTAGATTAAAAATTTAATTTTCCGTAGTTGTGAGAAAGTTATTAAAACATTTGTATCAATTTTCAAATTGTATTATTATTATTTTTTGCATGCAAGCTTATAAAAGCAAACCAGTGTTATAAAATTGTGTTCAAAATTGATTAAAAAATTATTAAACTGAAAGACAAATTGCATGGAAAAATTAATATAACCATAATGGATATAATTTAAATTTTAAAATAATGCGAAAGGGGAGGTTTGTATGATAAAATACTCCAAAAAGTATTTTACAAATGTTGTTTTTTAAAGAAAATTTCCTACTAATAAAGTAGATTACTAAGATTTAAACTAAATATTTTGCAAAACTTCATATTTATAGGTTCAACTATATTCATTTATCGAGTCCTTTGAATTAATTTTAAAATTGGTCGATGAATACATTTACAAATAATATGTAAGTCGAAAAGCATTGTTTTTTTAAATGCGCTATTTTAATAAATAACTGATAAAAAAATGATAATGAAATGTTTTTATTAAAAAGATAGAACAAATTAGAATAATGCTATTTCGTTTTCTATATAATACTTTTTCGTTTTTATCTTTATTTCTATATGTTTATTAAATTAAAAATGTGAAGATTATAAAGCGGTTCATAATAATAATTTTAAAATCAGTTAGTGTATAAATAATTAAATTAACACAAGCTAACTATGCACACTTCACCCACATTTTAACTATATGAAATATGCAGAATAGTACGTCTTCCAAAGACTTCGCAACAAAAGTGATTCATTAACCCAAGTCTGCCGATATAAATTTTATTGCTTTCATCGCAGCTTTCACCCGCTGTCTGGCGAGATATTTAGCATTGCCTCGCATGCCATTAAAAATCTTATGTTTTCCAAGAATATCCGCCCCCGAAGAAAAGTTGCCGATATCAGGTTTGATCAGCTGTTCTCGAAGCAAGGCAGCGAAATCGCAGTCCACGGGCATGATTCAGCCACTTTTAATTATTCAACGCCATCAAATGTATATTTTATCTCTATTGGCGCAGGTGAGAAGCAACTAGAAAGGCACATAAAAGACTGACAGCAAAGACAAATATCTCGAAGGAATTCGGTCCTAACTAGGACGTAAGATATCATGATATAAGGATGATAAAAAAAATTGCGATTCCATGGAAAATAGGTCGTTAGTAAGTAGTGGTACGTGTTTTGAGGATTACGAAATAGGAGTGCTTGTAATTAGGGATAACTGAATTATGAAATATAGAAAATGTAGCAATTTTAACTGAAAATTTAACTTGTTACCTTTCCACTGTTAAACTTCCTTTTGTTTTAAATTTTATCCAAGATTAAATTGCTTAAAATTTCATTTCAATTCTATGTTCCCTTACTATATACAATTACAATGCAGTACTATATACAATCAATTCAATAATATGTTGCAGTACTATATATTTACTACTATATACAACTAATTCATTACTATATTGCAGCACTATATACACTGAAGTGACAAAAGTCATGGGATAGTTGTTAATATCGTGTCGGTCCTCCTTTTGCCCGGCGAAGTTCAACAACTCGACGTGTCATGGAGTCCACAAGTCGTTGGAAGTCCTCTGCAGGAATATTGAGCCATGCTGTTTGTATAGACGTCCATAATTGTGAAAGTGTGGATGGTGCAGGAGTTCGGGTACGAACGGACCTTTCGATGATGTCCCATAAATGCTCGATGGGACTCATATCGGGCGATCTAGGTGGCTAGATCATGCGCTGGAATTGTCCGGAATGTTCTTCAAACCAATCGCGAACAGTTCTGGCCCGGTGACATGGCGCATTGTCATCCATAAAACTCCCATCGTTGTGTGGGTACGTGAAGTCCATGAATGGCTGCAAGTGATCTGCAAACAGCTGAACATAACCATTTCCAGTCAATGATTGGTTCAGTTGCACCAGAGGACCGAGTCCATGCCATGTAAAAACAGCCCACACCATTATGCAGCCACCACCAGCTTGAACAGTGCCTTGCTGACAGTTTGGGTCCATGGCTTCGTGGGGTCTGCGCCACACTCGAACTCTACCATCAGCTCGTAACAACTGAAATCGTGACTCATCTGACCACGCCACGGTTTTCCACTGGTCTAGGGACCAGTCGACATGGTCACGAGCCCAGGAGAGTTGTTGCAGGCGATGTCGTGCTGTCAGTAAAGGCACTCGAGTCGGTCTTCTGCTGTCATAGCCCAAGGAAGACAAATTTCGCCGCACAGTCCAATCGGACACGTCCCTCGTACGTCCCACATTGATTCCTGCAGTTATTTGACGAAGTGTTGCGTGTCTATTAACATTGACCATTCTACACAGACGTCGGCGGTCTCGGTCGTTAAGTGCAGGTGGTCGCCCACTGCGCTGTCCATGATGGGATGGGATACCTGAAATTTCATACTCTCGGCACACTCTTGATGCTGTGGATCTCGGAATGTTGAATTCACTAACGATATCCGCAATGGAATGACCCATGCATCTAGCTCCAACTAACATTCCACGTTTAAAGTCTGTTAATTCTCGTCGTGCCGCCATAAATCACGAAAAACCTGTTCACATGAATAACTTGAACACAAATGAAAGCTCTGGAAAACGAACTGCGCATTTATACTTTTTCGCTGCGATACTACTGCCATCTGTATATTTGCATATTGCTATCCCATGACTTTTGTCACTTCAGTGTACAACTGCAATGCAATACGGTATACTTACTACTATATACAATTAATTCAGTACTATATACAAATACAATACAGTACTATATACTTACTATTATATACTGTTAATTCAGCGCTATGTTTCAGTAGTAAATACCTACGTTCAGTACTATATACAATATTTGAAGTTGCATAATACTGCAATAACTACAGCGCAGTACTACGCAAAGTTTGAAAATAGTTGCGCATCAACGCTAGTTTTGTTCAAATATAATCTCAATTATGATATTTTGAATATTGAGAAGAAATACATAAATATTTTTTATTAAAAAATATATATTATTCATCTGAAAATAGGAAAATCGAAATTGAAGCATTCTTATTTATGAATTGTTCGTCTGATGTTTTACTGTTAGTGCTAGTTTGCAGATATTAAATTAGAATGAAAGGTATCAACTGGCTACTCTCTTTTTTTAAATCTTAGAAACAAACTAATTTTAAATAGGTGCTGCCAGCTGGCAACTAAAATATTATAATATCTTTCCCAATCGATTTGATCCAAATGATTTGATCTTTCATTTCGAAATAATCAGAAAATAATAGTTCAGTAGATATAGTGGGTCCAACAAATGATTTAAAAATATCAATTAAAGTTTTTGTTTTTGAAGTAAATTAAATGCCATTTAGAATTATCTGGTATACATATTCGTAATCGTATTGTTCAAAAATATATTGATGCTACAAATTGCAACATAATCATCTTCAAAAGCGTATCAACTGTTTTTAGGAAATACATTTTTCATAAAGTCTGGCTGGATAAAAGAATAAACGAGAATTTTCTGCTGAATTGTCAAAAAATCAATAACCTTTCTAATATCGATTCCAGAACTTTGAAAATCCTCTTACTAATGCATTAACGAATTCTTTCCAACTCGGATTAAATTATTCATGATCACGTGACACATGATAAGAACACGACTTTGGAATTTACATTCTTGATATTACAAAGGGAAAAAAAGACGTTTCAGTCTTAACGTTCGATAACATGCCTTTAGATTTGTATTTTCAGTATATGTTTCGGATGTGACTGTTGCATGAGGTAAACTTATTATATGAGATTTTGGTCATAATTGGAAGCATCGACAATGTTACCATAAATAATTAATATTTTCTTAAAAAACATGATACAGAATCATAATTGTAAAAATTATTTGTTCTGTTTGGTAGGGAATTTTGTTTTTGCAGAGAAGTCTGCGACAGAATCTACTGTGTGTCATTTTTGCCTTTCTCCTTTTTTTTTGTCATCTAAGGAATCGTTTATTCTTTAACATATAAGAGTTGCTAACCAATATCATCATGAAAAAGAAACATAAGCATAATTAAATTCAAAGTTGACAGTGGAAATTTATTTCGATTAGAAAAATAATACTATCTTTCTTGACGGTATAACTTTAATATTCCCTGCATTTTACTCAAATTACGTCTTAATTCTTCTTTAAATCGAATTTTTACCTAATTTTTTTATTCCTGATTTTTGATTCATCAAATAGCGTAATATTTCTTAGTTTTATTTTTTTAAAGAGATTATGAAAGATGATATTTATGCTACCCTATTTATTTTTTTAATTTCACGAACAAAAATTATCGAAATTTCCTTATACTGGCATTGTTGCTAATTTATTTTTCTTTCTTTATTTATTTTTCATTATGATCAGTTATTCAATATTCTTGTATAGAAAATCTTGACAGTGTTTTCGTTTTCAATTTGATAAATTAATTCTTTTATTCTCTTTTTAATTGGGAGATGTAAAAATCGTCTGCGTAGAATGCAACAATTGGCACAATCGAAGTATACGAAGGTGAATCAGTTGATGCGATCCAGCTGATGGAGATGGACGAATCAAATCTAAGATACTACCACACTAGGACTAGTTGTAAGAAATTTATTAAATTTAATTTATTTACTCACGCTTTTGGCGACAAGCTGGCTTGCCAAAGATAATGGTCGCTGGAGTAGGCAATTAAATATTTTATTTAACTTGGTTTTAAAAGCTTCTTCAGCAAAATATTTTAAATGACTTTGTAGTTTACCAGTTTATGCAATTTATAATCATAATAAATAATTCATATTATTTTAGAAACCTTATACTTTTATTTACATTTTAATGCGCATTTTCCTTATTTTCAATCAATTCCTATAAAATTCGTAAAAATTGGATGCACTCTGTTATTTCTAAATTTTTAACAGTATAATCTAAATTAACATAAAATGCGGCATTTTTCTTCATTTTAATAGTATATTTTAAATATATATTTGTCCTTTATAGATTCTTCGCAGAATTAAGTAATTTTAACGCTAATTCTCCAGATATCAGCACACGCTTTGTCAATAATAATTTGCTTCAAGGACTGAAGAATAATTTAACTATTTTGTTTAAGGTATTTCATTATTTTTGGTATTAAAATCAATAGTATTGTAAAATGAAACTATAAAAAAATCATCCACAACTTTAATAATGACTTTTATTAAAAAAATTTGGTGCTCTTCTATTTTTTTTAAAAAATTTTGTTTGTAATACATTTAATACTCATTCGCAATTCTTACCATTCTTGTAATCTTATTGAAAAATATGTTTTAAATCTTTTGGAATACATTCAAACATTAATTTTCAAGATTTTTAAAATTTTTAACTCTCAAAATGAATTTTTTAAAATACAAGAATGAAGCTTGGTAATTGTAAAAGTGAGAAATCGAGAGAAAGAAGTACAAATATTTTCTTTCTCTTCAGTTTATAATTAAAGGAGGTAACAGGATATTTATAGAAGGATTTAATGTATTAAAATGTTCCACTTTCGTTCGTGATATTGTTTTAGTTTTTATTTTCACAAAATTCTACAAATTATTATTAATAATAATAACATAAATAAATTATAATATAAATGCTTTCATAAATTTTTAAACCTTTACTCTTTCGATGTTATTTTATTGGTGTCTTATTAGATAAACAGAAAGTTTATAGTACGCCTAAATAAGAAAAAATAAAAATCGAACTATAACAGCAGCAAAATTACTGCTGGAAAGATTAAATTTAACTTAAAATAATTGAAAGCTATCGATATTGTTTTTAACGTAATAAACATCGTCAACATTACATAAGTGTTTTCAAAATTCTTTTATATACTAATCAACTACTTAAAATATCTCCAATTTCGACGTATTTTCCAAGAATTTTTTTTTTATGATTGAAACAGTATTCCAAAGAAGAAATTTGAGATATGGATATTCAAATTCATCAGCAAATATTACATTTTGTTTAAAAACATTCACCTATTGAGATAAAAGATCTAAATGATTTCCAATGTTACAATTAGCTGCGAATTTTAATTTTTAAAATGCTGGATTTGTTATATTTATAAAGTGAGAAAGTAAATTCTTGAGTTAAATGTTTCCAGAATTTTGACTATGAATTCGATTTTCTGATTTAGTAATGTCGGCTAGTTATTGAATTAAAATTTTTGCAAAATAATTCTGGTAGCTATTACCGTGTAATTTTCGTATATTCTAGTTGTTGGTTTCATAATTATTAGAAATTAGATTACAAACTTTTGAATTCAAATTATAAAGAAGACATTTAAAAACAAAAAAATTCAATTTCTTTTATATAATTTTTATTTACATTTAAAATTATTTTTAATATTTTTATATCATTATTTATATTTTTATTGATTTATATTTTTATTAATATATTTTAAAATCTTTTTGACAATATTTTGATTTATTTACTATATAAATATGCAGTAATTTTAAAGAATTTGTTATATATTTATATAAAATATAACTAAGAGGCATTTATGTAATCATGGTATTAGAAAGGGAAAAAAATGCGTGTTACATGTAGGTGAAATTTTATGACAGTTCTCGTATTTATTGGCATGTTTTCATAGCAGAATAATGAAGATGTTAAGTGCATGCTAACATGATGTTGTCAATATTTAGCTAAAAAAACCTCGTGTTATTAGATAGTTTGTCGGGGATTACTGAAATGGTTTGCAAATATTGTAAGTAGCGCAATGTTTAATTTCTTACTAGTCATAGAATGCGAACGTTTAGCTTTAGCTTTTAGCTAAAATGTTTTCGTATACTTAACAACTAATAAATGCAAAAAAATAAATATTTATTTTGCACCGAAATAAACTTCAGATTTCACTCTTGGATATTCAGGGATAATTTAAAGAAACTTGTAAAGCAATTTATTATAATTTTTTGTGTAAAAAATTACCATTATAATGGAAACAAAAATTAAATAAATATTTTTGACTAAATTACATTTTTTTTTCATTTAAAGTGGAAAATTCCATGGCTTTTACTTATTTTTGTTATTTAATTTGACTTATTTCCGGTTTGTAATTGATTCATTGTTCGTGTCTTGAAATATTTTTATATTTAAATTTTGTACGCTTTCGTGTTCTTGATGACAATACACCATTTTAATATTCTCAGAATTTAATTATTAGTTAATGAAATTAAATTCTAATTCCGCAATAGTGGCACCATTTAATTTTGAATTTCGAAAAAATTAATTAAATTGTTAATAAACATTTATAATATCAAAATACGAAATATTCCAAAAATTGAAAAGGTGAAAACAACTGTAAGATAAACAAATATTTCATTTCTTACTCCAATAATAAAAATTCTCTTTTAAAAAATAACTTTCTTAAAATTTATTGAATAAAGAGTTCTTAAAAATTTATTTGCTAATGCATTTTGTTTTCAAAAATGGTTAATTGGAGGTTTGTTGCATTTTAATTTTCATGATAATCTTAAATTTTTCGTAAACTTATGCAGATATAAGATTTGTGTTGAAACTGTTGGCCTAGTTGAATTCCATTATAATTTCCTCCGTACTTTGTGATGTTGTTCACTATTAATTCTAAAAAAAATTGTATTAGATAAGGCGAAACACTTTCAAAAATTGTTTTCATGTCTATAAAAATCGTGTTGAAATATTTTCAGCAGTTATCTTTGAAGAAAAGATATCCTCTAACACATTATAATGTTTATTCTTTATTCATAATGTCTTTAGAAAGAAGTACTAATTCTACCTTTTTAACTGATATTTAGTAACTTATTCTGCTATTATTCCGAAATATTATTTTTAATATCCATCATTTAAAAACTGAGCCTTAAATTACATATATTAAGAAAAAGGGCTATTAATTTAATTCATAAAAATAATATATACTTTTATCAATTATTTACTTTTTTTATTATTTCTTAATGCTATTTCACAGAATCTAAGGGAACATGAAGAAATTTTAACTTACCGAATTCCTAAATTGCTAAATTAAAAATCTGATAGATGAAAGCATAATTTAAAAAGGAGCGATCCGTGTGACTCATCTGCTTATTTCATGCTGTTCTTTTTTTCTATATGAGTTTTCGAGAAAGACAGCCCTGTGTTCAAAATGATTCAGAAATTTCAGCATTTACACATTTTTTTTTCCGATTTTCACCAGAAAAATCTAATTAATTCTCTTTCAATTTAGGCCAAATACAAAATATACTTAAACCCATGATCTAAGTGATAATCTATCTCAAGGATATTAAAAGATCGACAAAAATTGATAAAAAAATTAAATATTTTAGATCTTCCCTTTTCATAGAAAGGATATGAAGCTTAAAATATTAGTTGTACCTGCTGTGAATAACTCACACAGGCATTTTTATAAAGACAGCATGCATTCAGGAAATATAATATCAAAGATTTTTTTTTATTCCAGAATTTTTTTTCTTCTAAAATTCAAAGTTCTCAATTAAATTACATAAAGTTTAAGGAATATAGGACAAAATATATTTATTAATTACATTATTATAAAATTATATTACAAGAAATTGCATTAAAATTTAAAATGAATTCTATAAATATTTGAGGAAATATAAAATTTCTTTGTAAATGAATTTTATCAGCACATGTGTAAAATGCAGCATATTTTTCTTTTATAATTCCAAAACCAGATATAACTAAAATTGTGTGCAAATTCATATTACTGTTACGAAAATTTGAAATAAATGTCCTTCAGATTCAAAAAAAAAAAATCAGCATTTCTGTCAGTTAAATTTGAAAGACTTTTGAAAGAAGCTAAAGAACGAGGAACTTCCTATTAATTGACAAATTTCAAATTTGATTGTTACATTGAATTTTATAAAGGATAGAAATATGTTTGCATAACTTATAAACTAAAAGTGCAACCTGAACTGTAAAAAAATTAAGCATCACAAATAATTTTTGTTATTTATTATTATTTGAAAATGATTAGACTTTTAACATTAAGTAACTAGATTTATAATACAATTAAAGACACTTTTCCAGACACTTTTTTTTTGTTTGTCTGGCAGATGTATCCATTACAAACATTACGTAAAGTCAGCTTTTTGTTGCAAAATCAGCTGCTATTTTATGAGGATGATAAACCCTTTTGTAAGGAGTGTGCTTTTTAAACAGATTCCGATTTCTAATATGATTGTTAAGAAATTGAATTGGTTTGTTTTGAGCTCTTGTCTCAGTTCTACGCAGCATCTTCGGGATGAAATGGAACGCCGAATTCGAGCTAGCCTACAAAGACCATAACAGATCTTATCAGTTTTATTTTACCATTGTAACTTGAAAGACCGATAGAAATTTCCAAAAATTATTAGAAAATTCTGAAATTGAATTTAGTAAATTTTTGAAAATTAATTTAAAAAAATTTGATAAAATGTTTTATATTGTTTTAATGAAAGTGAAACTAATTTGATTGCTTCATAATATATTTCTCTCACAGATCTTTGCCAGTTTTAAAGCTACAAAAAAATTAATTTCTTTTTTTTTTTTTGCAATAGCATCAGAGTTGAATTTTCAATTTTTCTTTTAAAAATTATAATGTTTTTGGTTTGATTTTTTTCTATACATCACGTGATTTTAAAATGAATAAACAAGACATTTTATGAGTGATGTTAGCACATTAGATGAATCAGACATGAAATATCACCATCGGAAATATTCTAATTTCTTACGAACAATTTTTGTTTCGTTTTATTTTTTGCAGATAATATCAGAATGATGACGCTGATGAATCTTTTTTCTCCCTTCAGATATATTCATGTTTTTTTTTTTTTTTTTTTTTTTTTTTTTACAATGGCACTTGTCATTGAAAAGCCCGCACATCGCTTTCAGCGATTTTAAGTCTAAATTAGTCTCTCTTGTTTCAATTAGGGCCAAGAGTACGACTTAGCTACTACATGCTTCATGTTCGCTTGCACAACCCCTTTTTACAGGGAAGCGCATTCACACTACTGTCAAACAGAACACAGGATAACAACCATACCAGAACCGGGACTCACTAGGAAGACACGCAACCCCAAAACCAGGACACCGGTAGATATATCTATTCTTTGAAGATAGTTAACAGCTTCTTCCCCATGCACATGATTGTTTGTAAAAAAATACTCCAACTCAATAATAAAAAATATTATTATTATTGACGTTAATTATCTATATATCAAATAATAAAATTTATTTAATTTAATTGCAAAATTTATAATAAGGTGGAATTTTAAGAATCATACAAAATAAATCATTTAGTCTCAAAATTCAGCATTGAGAAGAAATTCTTTGTTTGCACATGAATTCATTTCCTGAAAGTCTAAAATGGGAATTCACTTCACACACAAATATCTGCATAATAAACATTGAAAGTGCGTAGAATTTTCTAGATTTAATAATATCACAGAGAGTGTCAATAATTTCTGAGCATGCTTAATTTACAGCTGCCTCTAGTTAAATATAGAGTCTCACCAGAAGCAGCTGAAAAATCTTACACAAGTTATGCTTTTATGCCAAAAAAAGACAGAAAAAAACTGCGTAATTACTGAAATAATTAGTAAAAAAATAATGGTTTATTCGCTTTGTCTTTAATTTATCCAACTATAAAAGCTACTCATTTTTGAAAGCAACTGCCTTCGTTAAAAGTATCTCAATAACAAACATACGGATGAAAGAAGTTTTTGGCGACAATTACATGCAGTTACAAACTTAGTTCTGTCAAATCGCAATCATTGCACTAACTGTTTATAGCTAAACATTCTTGTTTAAACAAAATAAGTGTTATTACTGTCTTTCTTATAAATATCAGACGGATACATGAATCTAAAAACCACCAAAATGACAATGAAAAAACATCATTTTTCGGAAAACCCAAGGTATCAAGAATATAAAAAGAAATATAAAAAAAATTTCAACAAAAAATGAAATTGCAAAAAATAAATAAATAGTAGGGTGAGTATTGGAAAAAACTTTAAATTAAATCTTTTAAATAGAAATACTTATAATATAAATCGCTCTTTCTTCAACACGTGTTCTTTTAAGCCAGAATTTATACCTTAAGACAGAAAGGTTAAAGGTTGTAAAATTATAATTATAAAAAACTTATAAAGAATATTTTTTAAATGTATTGAGAAATTACAATTTTTTTTTAAATTTTAAATTCTGGAGGATAAAACCAAATTTATAAAAGCATAAGATGCAGATAGCATTAGAAAACTTCTAAAAATTCGCAATGTATGTTATAAAAAATAATAACAAATCCTCTTCCTTACATGAAAATTAAAAGTTATTATAAATAACATTTATTTGAATTATTTTAAGTTACAAAGCAATTTCTATTTATTTAAAGAATTTTATCTGTATCTCTTTTTTTATGATGTCTGTTTTGACATGCACGATTTGATAAAAATTCATTCTTAATGCATAGATAACAAAGTATATACTTTTCTGTATTAATTTAAATTAGACATTGCCAATCAGGAATCACTGATGAAAAATAAATTGCCATTCAACAATGATTGACTAGAATTGAAGAAAAAAACCGTCAACCAATATTAACTAACTGATAATGATATTCATTTTTTTCATATGATATTGAAATCCTTTTTTAGTTCTTTCTTCTCACGAAACTAAAAAGGAAAGCCAAGAATAATATTTACCCCATCTTTAACATCAAGCTATTAAATGATTCAAGACATTTACGTCAATATAATAAAACTTTCGAATTATAGAATTTTCGACCTATTAGAAATAATTACTATATGAATATTGGAATATAATATAGTTTTATCATAAAATTCAATATTTTTAAGAATCAAAATTTGCTTTTAATAAGCCTAATTTTTTTTCTCTGCAACTTAAACTGATGGGCAAGAAAAGTTAAGACTATTTAACGACATTCAAAATAAGATAAATTCGAGCAAGATTCCTAATATGAATTGTACATCTTGTAGAAATAAACCATTCATATTAATAAGAAAGCTATTAATGGCAATTTTAATTGTATTAAGTTTTATAGAAGCAAGTAATAAGGCTACTTATAGCATCACCTGTACATAAATCTGAATTTGAAATGACCATCAATTTTTTTTCATTTGATCTGTTGTAAAATTTAATTGATAACTTATTTTCAAATGTATTTTAGATCTACCAATAAATTTTTTCATCTACTGAAATAAAACCCTTAGCTCTAAACTCGTGATAATTAAATATTTTTGATTTTTCAAAAGAAAGATCACCATAATAGGCTCTAAGGAAGCCTATATTTGCTTTGTATTAAATAAAACGCTATTATAAGCTTAAAGCTAATATTAGCTTATTATTTTCCATTATGAAACTTATACTAACATATTAGGAAGGAGTCTGAAAAATATGTTCTAATAATCATATATTCACATCCTCTTGAATGTGAATTGCAGCAAAGAATGAATTCTACAAATAATAAATAATATTAATGATCTATAGAGTCTATGTAATAACTCTTAAATGTAATTGAAACAAACAGTTGCAATTACAGAATACAAGGAAAAAAAATTCTAAAGATACATTCACAAGTTTAATACAGTTTGAGAAAAGCTCAATTTCTAGAGAGTTTGCATTTTACCTTTATATGGGTAATTCTGCACTTCATAACAGAATTCAGAGAAACATTTTAGAATATTTTGATTAATCAACATGAACTACTCTTTTTTTCACCAGAAATCACAGCCATAAATAATGTAATTTAAGCATGTCAAAACTGTTCCTTTGAAAGAAGACATTTGGTAAAAAAAAAGGACTTTCAGAAGCAAAATTTTTTAAATTCCTTAAGAACTAATGCTTTTCGAAATAGAAGCTGGACATTTTCATGGTTATTAAATAGTCACTTTAGAATAATGAGAAACAAAGTTATTATAGACTTATGAAAACATAAAGATTCATAGTATTACAGGCAAGTGTTCGTTTTATTTTTGGGGTTTCCACAGTAATAGAATTCAGAATTTTAATTACTACCTTAAGAAGACAAGATAACAAAAACCACTTGCAGACTTCGCTTCTCAACTGAAAATATATATTTTTCATCTCAAATATATTTTTTGAAGCTTATGAAATCTAGATGGCTGTCAAAACATATTCAGTTTATAAACATTGATAATGGTAAATATTTCCGCAATCTTTTATCTTAAAAAATTATATTAAAGATGTTTAACATGTGGGAAAGCCATTCAAACAACTTAACGACTTACTTAAAGCTAAAATATCTGGATGTTTTTTAAGCTTATATTAAGACAGTATGTATAAGATGGATCCTAGCACGCGAGTCCTTCATTGTTGATTTTTTGAACCTCATCCACAAACAACTAGCCATCTGGTTAAATAATAATGATCTAAGAGATCGGCCAGTGACAAGACCAATAGGAATTATTTTGGGAATAATATGTTTTCAGCTGATTTTCTTGTCGACGTAAAATCTGTTGATGTGGTATTCAAAACGTTGACTATTGAAATGATTCATAAGAAATACGTTAGAAAATTTTTCATCGATTTCGTAACGAAAATTTTTATTTCGTCTGCAACTTCGCACACAAGAATGATGGAAGTTCATATCTCTGAGCTATACATTTGCGTCACAAAAACTGTTAGAATAATATGATAATTAGAAAATAAATATGCTTATGATAATTTTATTCGTAACTAGTTTCTGGAAATTCCTGTAAAATAGATAAAAATAACCTTTGAATTAAATTTGTTTATATGATACAATTTTATTTGCCTCGTGTCACTTTACGAGCAAACTAATGTACAAATGTATATCAAAGTAGTGATAGAAATGTGCAGTGTTTATCAATATTTTAAAGTTTTCAGAATAGTTCGTCTGATATAATATCCAGTTTTTATGATGAATGTTTGGTTGATTTCTTTCTTTTCGTGATGTAAGATGATATCTATCATTTAACCCAATATGAAATGAAGAATATTATTTGATAATCTTTCAATGTTTTTGAAAAACAATTTTTAGAAAAGTACTTGAATTGTTTTTAGATCATAATACAATTTTTAGTTCTCATTGTCCAATTTTATTCTTAAAACTTATAAAATATTAAATAAATGATTAATTAAATTTATGAAAGATTATAGATACTATGTGGCAACAGCAGTTTGTTATTATTAATTTCGCTACTTGTATTCGATATTGCATAAGAAATGTTCTCGTCCTTTAATATTAATTAAATGTTTATTTTTGTAAACTGCGCCTTTTCATTTTTACGTCAGTCGTCATATAAAATTACCACCTCTTGTATAAATATCTGAGCAATTTCCATATTCACCTGATATGACACCGTGAGACTTATAATTTTCGCTGTTGAAACTTTTTTTCCGTCGTTGTCTTTTTAAATCTATTGATGCAATAAGAAACTCTGGGATACAGGGTTTCGTAAAAACAATTTTAAGGCATATTATGATAGTTGAAAAAAAAAGTCATCACAAGTGCATCGCAAAAGAAGACTTTAAAGGAGATTTGAAAAAGTATTGGTCAATAAATTTATATTTTGTGATAACGTTTCCAATTCATTTTGACATTGAATCAGTAACAATAAATATAAGATCACATTTCTTCTGCTACTAAAGCAATGAATGCATATTCTTCTTTGGTGGGTTAAAAACATTTTCATTATCACCAGCAATTAATGGACAGTTAACAGTCTCTATATATTTGTATAATATTGTTCGATACATATAGATTCGTCGAAATTTCATGTTTAGTACTTGTTGTAGTGAATTTCATCTTTTTTAATTTAGTGTAAATTAGTTTGTAATTAAGGAGTTGCTTTACGTTATTCACAGTAGAGGTTAGAACGATTAGGTAAAAAATGGACATCCATTGGCAGAATGGCATATGCAATAAAATTTTTGATTTTATCTTTCTGAAAGGAAAGCATTTTTTTTTCTTATTTTTTATGCTTAAGTATTTCGGGGTTTTTGGAAAATTGTACAATGACATGAATTCTAAAAGAATGAAGTCTGACGTCTTAAAAATTATAATTAAGAAATATTTTAATAATTTTTATTAGCAATTATAAATTTCACTCGAATATTTGATTATGTAATTTCAGGAGAATGTTCGAATGACTTGATAAGATCAAGATTATTTTTAATTTTCAATAATAAAGTAACATTTAGAAATTCCTGCATTTTGGAAAAACATTATCTATAAATTGAGGATTTGGTACTAACCGCAAAGCGATAGGGTCCAGACTATTCATTACAGACTTTAAAATTAGTCATTAAGGTAATCAAGTGGGATCTTTACACTTCAAAATCCAAGTTCAATATGAAAACAAAAAAACATTGCCAATGCATAAAGTAAAAAAGGTATTATGTTTGGGTATATGGGGAAAAGTTCATAAAACTGAATAACAAAGCCTCCTTATTCTAGAAGAAAACACAGGCAACAGAGCACCACTGAAGTATATACGAAAGTAACACATTCCAAAAATTTTAATCGAAAATTTACTCAAAAAAAAATTTGTGATAATTTTAAGGCAATAAGACAAATAAGATGAGCGAGCAATAGACATCATGAACAAATTAGCTGAAAACTGTGCAAATTAATTCAAATTAATCCTGCTTCTTGTCATCTCTAAGGAATCACTACTAATTATTTTAATTTTAACGTATTTGTTAATGAGATATAGTATTGGGAATATAATCATTACTTGCAGTTTGAAATTCAGGTAAAAAATTTAGTGAAGTCCATCAGTGCTTTATAAGGCGCTGTGGATTTGCAGTTTTCTTATTGCATCTGTTGATTCTTCTAATATTCAGTTTTTTGTTAGGGCACAAAGACAAATAATATCATTTACCTGATTGCAAAGTTGTTTCATTATATGCATCAGAAGAAACAGCCAATATCTTAATAGGCATGATGAAAGTAACCAGATATAAAATGAATAAAAAAGGGATTTTATTTCGAAATTCATACTACTTTCTTCTAAAAATTCATCAACAGCATTTTCAAAACATTATTATTTTACAAACCAACAGAAATCCATATAAAAAACACTGAGATGGATTGTTAGAGTTGCATTTCTTTTTTAAAGCTGCTCGAAGAGTTTTTTGAGTATAATATATTTTAGTTAGATCAATGTCCCGTTATGGATTTGACTAATAGACATAATAATATTCATAAACCAAATTCAAAGGTAAATTTATGATAATTCAACTAAGAGTTCGTTTTGGTACATGAGGGTTAATTTAGAACAAATTTCGACAGTTCTAACCATGGTTAGATGAGGAATAAAGACCATACAAGACTCCTGAGCACGCCGAATAAAAGGAATTCAGGATATTTGTTGGACAATGCTAAATTTAAAATGCAAGATGCTATTTTACATTCTAAACATCAATGAGATCTTTCAATAATCAGTAATCCTACGTTCTCAGCTCTACAAACACCGTGCCATTAAGTTGCAGAAACGAAAAGAGTGGAAATAATTTTATGCAAATGAACTTCAAATGGTCTTACAAAAAATATGCCAATTAGGGCGTTTTTGATTGGTTAGAGGATATTTAAGATCTTTTTAAATAGGCAAAACTTGCCATGTTTCGTTCTACCTTTTATGGTATTTTTTATTTTATTTATTTGATGTATTTACGGGGGATGTTTATCGTGAAGCTTTCTGATGCACGCAGTAGAATTTTATGTCCTTACACCTGTAACTACTTCCTTTTTATTGGTAAGTTATATTTAAAGATTTTATTACAATATTTCTTGTATCTTAGGGTATTTACTTTATTAGTTTCATGTAGATTTATCTCCTCAAATAATGCCTCTTGCGTGTTTGAAAATTCTGTATGTACTTGCATTCTGTAAATATTCTGGTATTTAACAAAACTACTAATAACATGCTCATCAAACTGTTCATTGGCCAGACTTTCTGAGGAACGAGATAATATTCTGTTACGTTAACTATCATATCGATCTTTTAATATTAAAATTATTGATCTCCAACTTTCTTGATACGTTCTTCTCGTATAAAATGCGGATGTGTAAATTTCGTTCTTTTAAGAATATTGAGATTAACACTTTCATAAATTATTCAAATAGTTAACTTGGCAAAATTTTTTGTCACTATTTAACATTAATTATAAGGAATCGCGCAATCTATTCTAAAAGCAACATGCGAATTATTAAATTAAGCAACAATAACCTCGGTGCTGTGTCGCTCAAACAATTACCGGCTCTGTCATCAATGGTTCTGTGACTTAAAGCTTTCCGCTACAGTTACTCTTAATTTCTAAATAAGCTTTGCGAACGGAATCCCCCAATAGTAATCGTGCTTTAGAATATTCCAACGTATGAACTCTCCCAAATTCTTTAACTGCTCCACTCAACAAAATTTTACAAGGAACGTCAACGTTGTAGCTCTGGAATAATCTTTGCGATTTACACAAAATATTGGCCAGTAAGTTCTTTGGAAGATAAACGGATAGTTTTCGTTTAGTAAGAATCGCAACACAAATTGCATTTGTCTTAAAGATGGATTTCTAATTGTATTGTAGGAATCAAAGAGATTTCAAAATTAACGTGTGTGAAAAACGATATTGTTTATTGCGTATTGTTCTGTACAATATCGTAATGTATCGCCGAAGAAGTACAATGTGACATTCTTGCTGTAGTTGCATTTTTCCATCTTTGACTCAGAGAAGCAATTGCATGCTTTTATCAGCAATTATAAATAAAATGCTAGTTTAGCATGCCCCTTATTGCACCAAGGTTAACCAATGGTGCAAAATCAAAGATTTTTGACCATATAAGCAAAACTTTGGTTATCCACTATTTGTATCGAAATTAAGACTTGCTTATTGCAATTGTTTTATCCAAAAGCACTTTTTTGTCGCAATTACTAAAGCAATTACTAAATTTCACTTTAAATAACATTAGTGAACAGCCAAAGGCAGTCTGTATTCTAGATAAGGTATTTCGTGTTAGTCTCCGGTACTTAATAAGGGCGCAGTTTAATATTAAACATACAGCTTCGTTAGCAGCGATAACGGGAATCCAGTTGCTTTGCTAGCTTATTAAAGGGTTGAGAATAACAGCACACGATAAAAACGAAAGCGTCCATATCAAATAGCTTCACTACTAGTGACTAATGTTTTTTAAGAAATGTGAATGTTACTCGGTTCAACTAATTTTTCATCTGATCAGCGAACAATTCCCATAGAGCATCGTTTTACAATGAAGCGAGCGTCATTCTGTCGGTGCCATCTATCTTAAATGTAAAAATCGTATTCAAATGTTTCTCGTAAAACTTGGTCATATTTCTAATTACCCCAATCGTTAACAGCGCATTATTGAATACAAAGCTTAATCGTATAATCACAGGAAATCTACGAAAAGAACTGCTAAGTATCCGGGTGAAATAGTAAAATATTGAAATGAAAAAATGTGAAATAAAAACAAAAGACAGAGCAGATGTTTTTAGTGTATATTCTGGATGAAATCGCAAACGATTTTAATTAGAATAACATAATTCGATAAAAATTGTAAAATTGTGTTGTGTTTATTTAAAAACGCTAAATGTATTGGCAGTAAAGCGTTAAATTATAAATCGTAACTTAAATTCTTTAATGCGTGTTTAATGAATAAAAATCTAAGAATAAACTACTGTAGTAAATGCAAGACTCGGCAAACGAAAAAAATTCAAACAGATCTTATTGGGTTACTTGCAAAAATGATCTGGTTTGCTTTTTTGTTACCATATTGGCGGGAAAACTCGGAGACGCATTAAAAATTAAATCCAAATGAAAGAGCTAAATTGTTCGGAAAAACTAGACTTTTCCGAAAAACTATTAACAGGCAGCTCACGAATTTGAGCTACATGAATGTAGAAAATTCTAGATTTTTCACGAAATTGTCAATGAAACTGCAAAAGCTTGGAGTAGAAATATTTTTTGAAATTATAGCTTTTAAATCTCTTGCAGAAATCAATGAATCACTTCAAGCTACTGCTTTGCCTGGATTTAAGCGAGCTGCCCGATTACATCGAATTTCATATAGGGTACTCGCTACCCATGCTGTCCAACTATGAAAAGGAGAAATTGGAAACTTCATATTCCCTGTAATCTTCTACTAGAGAAATAGTTCGAGTAGCTTCCTCGAGGTGAGAAACTGAGCAAATGGCTTTTTATTGTTGCGCTTTGAGTTAAATGATCAAGATTAAAGTAATTTGATAGAAGTTTGCACGTTTTGCAATGAATTTTTCTACAAGCAAGTTAATGAAGCGTTTTCACTTTCGGGTCTGGTAACTTTTCTGGGCATCAGTTTGATAAATAACACCTTGAATATATTATTCGGAGCCTTTGTCTGTTAACTGAACAATTCTTCAGGAAAATTTAAACTTTTATTTCAGCACGTTTACTTTGATTTTAATTTCATCTAACTGAATAATTGACTGTTTAGACGGTTCTTTATTTTCTAATTAAAATAAAAATATGAATTTCTTGGGAAAATTGCACGTTGACCTTTTTGTATTTTAACCTCTTGCCGCCCAACTTGAAAATCGACCAGTCTTGACCGCAGTAGGTAAGACAATATGCAACAAACAGAATGCGAGCTAAAGTTTGAATAACTGTACTTATTACGATGCAAATCTTTGGGATATCAATCTTGCATTTTTATACTTTATGCCAAAAGAGAAATAACGAAATAAGTATAATATCGGCAACGGGAAGTAAAAAAACCTAAACAAATGGCGTACAGTAAATAAAGTGTAAATTGTAATTTGGATTGCTCGTTGGTATAAAGGTGCAGTAAATGCAATTTTAGGGTTGATTAAGTTATACCTAAATGATGCAAAAAGCTAATGCTCAATCTTCAATAAATATCTGTACTACCATGCCCTCATTCTTTGAATCTAAAATGATACTCATGTTTGCATCTGTCACTCCATAGATTTTATTCGTGACTACTCTGTTTTGTACTAACCAGTATGTCACATGATTTTTCTCTGGTTCGAAATTTTCATAACGAGGAAGTTAATTTAGGAAATTCGATTTAAAACGGAGTAAATCTAAAATTGTCTATGCGAAAACAACCTGAAATGTCTCTCGATGATTATGTGCAAAAAGTTAAAGAATTAAATTGTCGATCAGACTTGAGAGCTTTTGTTCCATTTAAAACTCAAATCCTTGAATAATTTCTTCAGAAGAAACTTCATCCATTTACGTTTTTCAATCATTCCAGCTTTCTGAGAATTTCTGTTAAACCCGAAACAAGATTGGAATACAATTTCTTTAAATCTATTTTGGATATTTGCATAAAAATTGATTAACTTGCCTAGATCTAATCGCAAACATCTTTTTCAGGTTAATTCCGATAAAGTTCGAATCATTACTGTAAGAAAGTAAACAGCAGATGGAGTTGCAACTTCACCCTTGAAAGTGAAAAAACTATCCAATTGGAGTACAAGATTTATATGGTAAGTTTTAAGATGCAAGCTACAACTAAACATAAGCAGAAATAATGCATACTTACCGACTTTTGATATTTAATTTTCTTAAGCTAGAACTAGTCAAAGTTATAAGTGTGAACTGAATATTGCGTGTCAATTTGTGATAGAGAAAAATTATGGATGTTGCATGCTTCAGAGTTGCAAAAAAACTTGACTGAGACCCAGGTTTGCTAGGAATGATTCTGCTCAATGTTTTCTATATTAAACTGCTCTCGCAGTCGATTAGAATATTCTTCGATGAGCATCGTGAATCTCGGAACCTACCTGTAGCAAGATTTTAATTCCATAAAGTATAACATTCAAACATACTCGAAAGAAAGCTTAGTTATATATTTGTAGGTGTAAGTTGCTATAAAATTTTATGCGAATAAGCCTTCTAGTCAGAGTAATGCAACTTCATTCTGTTTAATTTATAAGTGATTCAAGTTTGAGCTTATGTCAAACCAATTGCCAAAGACTTGTGGAAATTTCATGTAATAATTTTAGTCGGGAGAATTTTTTATCCTTGTCAATTATGAATTCCACAGGAAGCAAGAATTCTGCAAAGCCGAGAAAGTTGGGTAATGGTACTCCTTCACGTGAAATCCTCGGTTGATAAACTGCATCTATTTCTCTAAAAATGTAATAATGGGTCCTCTTTCGTAATCGAACAAATCATTTCATTCGAACTTATTGTCATTACACGAAATATGAACAGTGATAACTGGTTTAAAAAATCATTGTCCAATGCTTACGAAAATCAAATTTACGAATAGAAGTACGTAGTCTTCATCGATTCGCCTAGGAAGGTATTCAGCTTCCAGAAACAATTGCTCATTTAGAGTCCTATAGGACAAAGAGCATTCCTCGTTAAGAATTAGAAATATTGTGTTATACAGTGAACCTTAGTATTTCAAATGAGTAATATCATGGAGTAAATCTTTTCCAAGCATGCAATCTGGATTGTTTCTCATTTCAGACGGCATTTACAAGACATTGCAGCTTTGGGTGAACAGAAGGCCCTGATCACCTATGTCTAAAATAACGGGCAAAAGCGAAGAACACATCCGCAGTTGTGTTGCTCGTCGCAAATTTTTTTGAGCTTAAGTCGCCAATAACTATTAATTTCGTATCAAATGGCGCTCTTATTTTGAATATTAAAATTCTATTATCTTAAACGGCTTAAAGTTGTGGGTATCTAAAACTTACATTCTTGCTAATGGGTTGCTTTATCTCCTGGCTTATCAGTTTCTCTGGGATTTTAAAGTTGTTATAGGATATTTTTCTATTAAGTCCAAGCTTTGATATCATTCATTATATTCACAAACGCAACTTTTTAGGACTCCTTATAACTTCTCTGACGAAAGATGTTGCCGCTGATTTGGGTTTGCCATAACCACCTCCCTGAAGTCGAGCATCTTGAGTTCTACAGAGCCCTGAAATCAATTAGTCAGCTGGATGGTAAAAATTTCAATACTACAGTGCTTTAATGTGCTTGGATGACTTTGGAAATAATGGGACAGGATCCGCTGCGAATCAAGTGGATGAACTTAAGAACCACAAACTCTCATACACAATGATTTAAGTTTATCTGTAGAATTTAAAGACGTGTGTTCTTTGATATAAAATTAGTCTTAATGTAACTGATAGAAAACAAACTATGTAGGGAACTTCAATGTATCTAGTAGTAGTATCTCGAATTCCAACATAATTTCAGTTTAATGTCTTTAATTTTGAATCACTTCAAATGAAACGGACAGAAAGCATCCCGAAATTATAAACTTCATGAATTATTTGTAAGCTAGTGATGGTACTGCATGCTCAAGCTAAGTTATAAGATTCCTAATTTAAATTGCTAACGGAAGCAATCATAGTCCATGTCTTAAACTGAATCAAACCTCTTTGAAATACTACCAATATTTATAGCTTCCTAAACGCCTTCAATATAAAAATCCCTAGTATAGTTCCGAATCCCCCGTTTGGCACGTGCTTCGTGTCATCGATTCAGTTATAATTGCTGTTCGCTTCTGTATCCTGAGACGACCACTTTCCGGCGATTCCAGCTCGTCAAGGAGAGGCGCGGAAGGATGAATACATTTCCGGAATTCTTCGCATGTTGGAAATTTCCACCCTATTACATTTGTTCAATTTTTTTCACTTATCTGAATATTGTGTAGTCCTTACCATATCTTAATTCAGTTTGCGAGTAATCAAAGTGTACTTTAGGTGTAAACATCTTTCGTCTTTCCTCTCGCCTCTTTTTTGACGAATTAAAACTTGCGCAAAAGCGTGGAGGATTTTAAAATCTTGTCAAAAAATGGCTTGTTTAGGGCGTCTTATTGATATAGAAGATAATACCCCCAATAAAGTTTCACTATTTATTGGATAATGACTCTTCAGACTTCTAAAATTTGATCATATGTTTAAGAATTTTGGTCTTCATACAAATAATTCCTTCAAATAATTGAATTGGAAATAATCCATCAAATTGGCTTAATTACAGAAATTAATATAGGAAATCTTCATATCTGCAATGCATTGAATTCGTAATAGATGCATCCTATAAACATTATTCTAGGCTGTTTAGCTCGTATAATTAAATCAAAGTGCATCTTTAAATGCTCTATTAATCTATAATTGCAATTCTTTAAAGAGAAGCAACCATAGAATACATTAAACGTGGGATGGATAAGAAATTCGAATTTTTATTTCGATGAACATGCCAATATTAAAAGTAAAAATTGCTCTGAACTGGTTTATTACGGATGACTTGATGATTGAATGAATAAGTGGTGGAATGGGTAGATCGGAATGGGAGATAACACGTTAATATGCTGGTCCCTGTTTACTTTCCATCTAGGCTGTTTGGGACCGGCGGTCTACATGGAAAGTACCGGTCCCCAGGAAACTAGTATTTAACGTGTAAACAGATTGGGTTGTTAGTGATCGAAAAAAAGGAGCTCTGTGAGTGCCGTTTAATTGATATAACGCGTTAAAATAGGATGGTGAATGGATGAATGCCAGTGCGAGTGTGAAACTTCTGAACCAGTGAAGAGCAGTTTATACTTCAAAGATTGCGAACGACAGTAGAGTTAAAGGCAGACTTAAATTATTACAATAAACGACTATGAAGGTCAAATTCTAATTTTTTTCTTGAAAGCAGAAAAATGGGGAACATATTGATTCCAGATTTTTTTTTGTAAAAAAAAGTTCTGTTGTGAAATATAACTTTTATCGTATATTCTTTAAAATGCAAAATACAGGGATTTTGCTTTTCAACACTAGGTGAACATTACGGCATTTGCAAATATCCTTAAATATCACTCAAGACATTTTAGATAGAAATTCGAGATATTTGGTAAAGGAATTTTTATCGGCATATGAATCATAAATTCTTTATTTAAATATACTTTAAATTACCGTTTCTATTGATACTACAAGCAATTTCATAAAGGAAGTTCAAATTATAAAGCATCTTTCATTTTACTTGACTTCTGTAGTTCGAATAGGAAGGGCTCGATTTAGAACTAATCTTGAAAAGCCTCGAACTCAACTAGGAAGACTTCAGAATACTCCCTGAAAGGAAAGTTACGTTAATATTAATATGCATCCCTTTGTAGAAGCTTGTAAATAAAAGGTACTTCAGAATATCTGAATTATAAATATTATTTCAATTTGCCTCTCATTTAAGAGTTGGAAATAGTTTTTATAATTAAATCTTTAATTAAAATTAAACATCTCTATTTTTAACGTTTATTAATCGTAGTAAGGTCAAAGCGATAAATTCCGTAAGGGATCACCGTCTTGCATTTGCATGGCAAAAGAATTCTCGAACATCAGGCTAAACTCGAGAGTATGCAGTGTTTCGAATGGATAATTACTGAATCTTGGATCCATTTAAAAACTTGCCAGGCAAATGAATTAAAGTCTCGAAATTGAATGCCTTTTCAGTTCGTATAAAACGCCAGGTTAATTTGAAATCAGTCCTGCTTGAGCATTTGCAGTTTGAATTCAATTCCTTTAACGAAAAAACGTTCAATTAATTGATCTACTATTGCTAGTCACCAGTTAGTGAAACGTCTAATGTGTTATGCATTTAAAATTTCTTATTGAATAAAATTGATTTAAATTAAAATTCTTTAATACTCCACTTTCCTAAGCGTCGTACTCCTCGCATATACAGTGTAACTTAGTGCCTCTTAAAGTTTCTAAAATGTGATAATTGCTTAGTTATTTAATGAATCTCCATTAAACTAAGATTAGTGTATTAAACCATAATTGCAATACAACTTGATCCAACAATTTTTAAAGAATTGACATTTTCAAATTAATCTTTTACTAAATTCTTAAAGAACTTAATTACTCCTTAAAATGTTAACCAGACAAGTCCGTTATCTTAATTCGTAATATAAACCAATGTTTCGTGATAAATTTATCTCTGCATTAGCCTTTTGAGTTCCAACCATTATTGTTAAACGCGCGAATTTAAATTTATAGAATTCGGCAAGTTGAATCGTGTCTCCCTACTAGCTGAAGGTGGACTATAGCTAAGCCGGCAAGCTAATAGACCGCCTGCTTCAATTGAAACATTTTGATCATGATGCCTGGCCAACATCGGATCAAAATGTTGCAAATAAAACCTGTTATAATTTTGGCAGATAAGCAATTGAAAGGTTTTGAAGTTTATACTTAATCTGGAAACAAAATTAGAGATTCTAGAATTTTGTCGATATAATTTGGTAATTCCTTAAATCTGAAATTCAATACTAAATGACTTTAATACGCCGTGACTTCACATAGCGCACTAATTTGCAATAGTTACAATACTTGATATTCAATAGAGAAACTTGTCTGGTTAATATTTGACAGAGCCGTAAAATTATCTAAGGTATTATAAATTACGCATTTTCGATAGTTTTACATACATTCTTTTGCCTTAATTTATCTTGCAGAACGCAATCAAAGTATTTCGTGTCTGATCGAATAACTTGTAACGATAAGTACACTTTATTTGTAATTTTACACCCAAACTGATAAATCTTTTGTACTTTTGCTCACAATGTATATCCCCCCTTTTAATTTCCAAATTTATGCTCTCCAAATACTGTAGATCACTTAACCTGACAACTATCAATTTCTATTGCGGCAGATTTAAAATTTTAAAATTAACATTTAAATCATCCTTGGTTTGTTCAGCCTGATTCTTTGAAACTTAAATTACTAAATTTTTATCTGCAATTTACAATTTAAATTCTCCGAAGAAATTAACTTCTGCTGCCAAATGTATTTAATTCTATTTTGCATTTTGAATTGGTACTAAAATGCTTACGAATGCATAGGTTTCTATAATATATCGTATAAGAAAAAGGAGTTAAACTTGGATACATGCAGGTAATCGTCTATTGATGTCAGCCCCTAAAATAGTAAATTTTGTGAATTTAGATTTCGGTTCGTTAAGCTCGGAAGACTCTAACGCTGCTACCATTCTATTGTTTAGAAATAAATGGAATTAAATTATTCTAGTGTATTGTAATTTACTTTTAATTAGTTGGGTTTTAATTGTTCTTTTGATGCTCACCGACTTAGAACTTTATCTCGTGAAAGAAGATTGTCAATGATTGTGCTAGCCAGTCAACTGATGGTCTTCTAAATTCCTGACGGCATTTTTGATTTCGATGCCTGATCACCATCGAGGTTAAATTGCCCTGGAATTGTGAGCATTCGTTGAGTAGAAGCTTAACTGAAGAGAATGTTTATAGGACAACGAATAATTTTCGGAACGTCTACAGTGCTTTTATAAAAATTACCATTCAAAGAATTGAACAGTATCGGTTAAGCCATTTTCTAATTCACATTCGGTTTGTAATTTGTCTCGCGAGGAAAATTCTATGGCTTTGTTGGCGTCTTGAATTCAGAATAAATCTTAAACAGTTGCTTCGAAATTGCTTTCTAAGCTTCTAACTTTTTTTTTTTTTATTCCGTTTAGAATGGCTTTTATAAGGTGTCATTCTCTTAAATGGTATCGGTTTCCCTTACAATAAGAGTTCAGTTTTAATTTAGTCTCAATTATAATAAAGTAATTTTAACTAATCTTAAGACTTCAGTTGAAATGATGGCTTTGTATATATTGTATCCAAGTAGGGGCAATTTTTGTCGAGTGGATCTTGTATCCTATTGCGCTTATATTCTAGTCGGGATCGTCTACTTACCATAGCAATCATTCTGCTACTTTGAAGACAATTTTCCGCAATGATCTCGATTTTTTTAAATCCAAATTTTAGCGTGTCTGTAAAGTTTTCAATCGGTTGTCGACAAATTTAAATTAATCCCTTCAAATTGATGTAATGTCTTTTCTTAAGAATTTAATCCGATCCTTAATTCCAATTTACCATTCTATTGGATCAACTGGAGGGAAAAAATCCACGTTTATCCTTAATTGACCCTATATTTCAAAAGATAGAATTCCTATTTAATGTTACAGGGCGATAGCAGCTCCTAATGATACTGAACTTTATCAGTTTGAGAAATCTTTTGCTATAGGGATTTTTTTGTAGCATAGTTGATAGGGCTAGTGATTTTTTTTATTTACAAAATGCATCATCCAGCCTTTCGCTAATTAAAAATCATTTCGAGTTGTAATATTTATAAAGCTTTGAGTACATAGGTTTTTAATGTTATAAATTAGTGCAATTTGTTTAATGTAAAAGTTTAATCATCTAAAGCATCGGTATCTTATGGTAAAAATGTGTTTTAGAATCATGGCTATATTTATCTAGACTGCCAATATTGCATCTTTAAATTTTGTGAATCTGAATCTAAGCTTGTAAAAAAAATTCGCCTTAAGCAATTCCACTCGCGATAAAAGCTTTTTCTGTGCTTAAGTGCGTGGAGTAACTGTTTTCGTAAAAGGCATGTACCTGTAATGGATTGAGGTGCCTCCTATTGAACTGCAATCTTATGTAAAATATATGCTGCTAATCTGTTTGATTTTACAATTACTGAGTGTTAAAAGTGAATACCTATTTGTGTCCAGTATATTCTTTGTCGGTTGTATACATGCCTCACTAATTATGGTAGTCAATTTTTTTCTTTGAAATTTATCCATACTGTCAAAAGTAGCTATTTCGCTTAAAAGTTAATATCAAATTTACCATTTTTAACTTTTGACAGACTCTCTAAATATACCTGAAATTTGACTTGTTTCGTAAATTGAGTGCTAAATTTTAAATGTAATAGTCTTGCTGACCTTGTGGCAGGGTGTGAATGTAAACTTTTATGTATAAGGTTATTTAGATTCATATGGGAAAAGTGATGAGCTGTGATCCCTTAAAATAATTTTCCTGTTAATAATTTGTCAATTTTGCTAAATATCTGTGGTCGATTCTATGCTTGTTTTTGTTAAATATAGCATTTTATGCTGTTAAACGCATTTTTCCTTTCTGCTGCTAGATGTATTAGGATGCGAGAAAGGCAGTATTGTAAATCTTAAATTTCCTTGAAACTTTATCAAATGTAATTTCTCATTGTTTGCATTTGCTTGTTGATGTGAACGTAAATTTGGTACCCTGTGTAATTACTTGAAGGTAAATCTTTTAATAAACTGGTTTCTTTATAATTTGAGTGTTTTTATTTGTTCAATCTTTTTTCTTGTCCTTTTTTCAATCTTGACTACAAGATGTACTACTACAACTTCTTGGAATGTATAAGCAATAGAAATTCAAATGCTTATACACAAATAAGATATATTCTTACAAAGATTTTCAAAATGTAACCAATTTTAAATGTCTCCCAAGAGACTTATGTTAAAATTCACTTTAAAAAAACTTAAAGTAGTTGAAAATGAAACATGAATTGTATATTGCTGCCTGAAGCTTCACGTTATTAAGCAAATCGTTTATCCCACTTCTTGACTCGTATTTAAATCCAATTGTTGAACTGTGTTGGAGTATATCTAATCTTCGATATTTTCCAAAAGAGACTACCTTGCTGCTTCCTAATTTTTGAAAGCAGAAACTAAACATTCTCACTGAATAGGCATGTTTGGTTTCTGCATTCCTGAAAAATTCTTACTTAGAGGGTGGTGAGACTTCAGATAATGATTTGGATACTTTTTCGTTAAGCACGGAAGAACAATCTTAAAATGCCTTGAATCTTGGTTTTCAATCCGAAGACTTGCGATATGTTTGGACTCAACTTGTATAACTCGTAATGCAAAATATTCCCCCTTTCCAGCGAGTTGTTTCATGGCAACATTTAGAAATAGAATGCTTCAATGTCTTTTCAGGTCTGTCTCTAAGCAATCTTGTGCTCGAAGATGATGGTAAGCAAAATTTAACGTGTAGTTTTCAAGTTGCAGACTTAATTGAATGTGAAAATCCTATTTAAAAATTAAAATGCTCTACCATCCTTGAGTAAAATTAACTCATTAGCTATAGATTAAAGTTAGCGTGATTGAGTCTTCAAGCTGTGTGAACCATTTTTTTTTTTTTTCATCCATTCAAATGTGTTGGCGAGTATTAATGATACATCTAGGGTTCATGCGCTTTGACACGAAACCGTTTCTAAATGGAAACATTCAATGTATCAGGAAAAACTAGCTCGTCTCTCCCCCCCCCCCCCCCTCAATGCAACTTTATATCGTGGAAATTTCAGTGCCACCCCCACCCCCAAACTTTACGCTATAGGAAAGCATTGATAATGTATCCAAATCGAGTTTTCGAAATCGATAAGAAGGTTGTAGCTGGAGAACTTTATTGTGGTATTTACCCATAGAAAAAGATCTTTTCAAGGAAGATGCCCCTCTCGTAATCGCCTTACATTTTCGGTTTTTAAAGGGAAAGATGAAGGGAGGGCAATAAATGATGTGCGAAATAAGCTTCCGAAATTAGTTCAAAAGTTGTAGTTTATAATCTACCCCGAGTTTTCCCACATGTAAATAATGCAATTAAATAATGTTGGACGCTTTTCATGAAAGTGAATGATGATAAAGAGCCGGCGCCCTTTTGATTGCATACCTAAAACGCGCGATTATATGGAACAAACTGAAGTTGTATTAGTTCTTGGGTACTAAGTAGTTGATTCTTTTTTCCTCATGATCCAAATGATTTTAAATTATGAAGGACATATAAACAGCATTCAAGGAAAGAATAAACACCAGCATCTTATCTTGTAAGAAATTGCATATTTAATAAATTTATTTCTCTTTAAATATAAAATAATTTTGGAGTATACAAAATATGTTCATTAAAAACTTAATTTTTAAAAATTTTCCAGCCAAGTCAGAATGGTCTATAAGCGGCTGATTTGTCTTTTTCTGTAATGATTCACACTGAAGTGGTGCACAAGTGCTTGTAAAAAAAATAATGGTATTTAAAAGATGTAGAATATGTTCAGCTCAATCTGACCGATATTTAAATTCGCAAACTGCACCTGAATCGAGATTTCAGATTTAAATTTCTTAACTGTTCCAAGTCTTTATTTGGCTATCGAAGTTGTATAGGTTTCAGGATATAAAACTGTTAAATTTTTGAAGACTTTGGGGGGATTTTTTTCGGGGTGTTAGAGAACCAAGCCTGATGATTGTCTTTAATATTTGAGCAAGATCCTCAGTTAAATGAAATAAGCTGTATTCTATTGGAATAAAATTTATTTATGAACAAATTGTTAAATATGAAGTGTTGTGAAATTCACTTACATTTTTCTAAATTTGATGTTTGTAAGAAAATTAAGTTTGTGTATTAGAAAAAATATTTACCTATGCTTCTTAATTTATTTTCGAAAACTGATATTTAAGCATACTCATGGCAAAATGTATTTATGAAGTGAACACATCAAGTTAACGAGTCGAAAGTAATTTATTACAAAAACTAAATTTTTTACAGGTAAAAATTATTTTACAAGTATTTGGTAGGCATGACAGAAAAAAAAATATTTTACAGGTATTTCGTAGGAATGAAAGAAAAAAGCTTCGACAGCGTGGAATCTGATAATAGATTCAAGAATGTGCAGGAATTCACCATTAAAAAAACATCCACGTTTATTGGATTGCACCTGGCACTGCTATTCACAAGATGCAGGAATTTCTGTGGGTGGACAAAAGAATACACAGAATGTTTCGATGGCAAACAAGAGTGCGCTGTAGGGAAAAAAAACACGTATAAGTTGTGTGAATTAGGCATGTAACAATTAATAACTATTTTAGGAAACAAGTATTAAAAATGTTTCCGAAAATAGTATACTACATTTAACAAATATTTCTGTTTTTATTAGTGAACCTAATCTCAAACGAAAATGCATCTCAAAGTTCAACTTCAAAGCTGCTAATAATTGTGTACATTGACAATCGTCAGAAATGTATTTTCTTTTATTGGAAATTTATTTTGGGAAATTTTAGTTCAAATTTTATGCGATTTTTAAAATTCTATTTGTTTTGCTAGTTTTTTTTTTAAATTAAGTATTTCGGCTTATTCAAGTAAGACTTGCAAATATTTTATGTGATAAACAATTTCAAAATAATACTGTTGTATTCTGAAAGTACAATATCCATATCCTGACTAAACTTCAAAAATCTACTTATGTAATTACCATTCAACTAAGCATCACTGAAGTAAAAGGAATAATTAGAACTTTTTTAAAAACCGATTATTTAGATTAGCGTATAACTGGATCAGGATTTTAAAGAAAGACTCCAGAAACAGTTTCCTCTAGGATATAAAGTGTTTTTTTCTTTTTGTTTGTTTTTAATTATATTTTTAAACTTGATTCTTTTACATACGTGATTTACTTAACGGTTTTCATTTCTTTTTAGATAGCTGGCAATGGGCTTCTATCTGATTAAACAAGCTTGATGAACGTTATGATCGTTTCTGTTCATCTATTTTTTTCCACTGAAAATTGTTGATTCAATCCAAATGTCAATATTCTAGTTTCCGCAAAGAGTTATAAAATTTATGCTTAAATTAGATTATAATTAAACATCATAACTGATCCTCAGAAGAGGTTTAAATTCATTCATTTACACATTTTTTTAACTTTAAGTTACAAAACTGAAAATTGTGCCTTGGAGATGATTAAATTTTAAATTTGTATTAATGGATTTTAAAAATTACTTTAATAAACCCACCACAATTATAATAATACATAATATTGGAATATACATAATACCAATCATCCATATAAGCCCCCACAACAAACATAATATTGGATGATTTTCATTATATGCACCATCTTGAAATAGATAATCAGCGCATATTTTCCTAATGAGGGCTTATATGCTAATTACACCAGGAAAAACATTTCAGAGATTTTAAGAAACACTGAAGAAAATCAGACTTTTAAGACTTCCATATTACGTGCAATAAATTTCTAAATGAAGTTAATCGATAAGAAAGTATATTTTATGTATTGGTATATTTAAGCATATTTTATGAAAAAAAAATTATCAAGATTTTTAGAATTACTTTTTACCTTAGACGATAGAGGAAGACGATGAAATTTGATATCCTAATTCCTAGTACTGGGGCTTGTAAGCAGCAGCGGCGCCACCTGCTGGGGCAGCCTGGTACCTCTGGGGTTGGGGAACCCAGTTGACGGCGATGGGGTTGGCGTACAATTCGATGTCGGCGGGGCTCTTGTTTTCGGTTCCAGGTTCGTTGGTTTTCACCTGAAACAATCGTACAAATGGAAGATTATTCATTCGATCAGGTAAAATGTATGGTCAGTACAATATTGAAAAATATGGAGTCTTCCTTTTCAGTTGACATACGGACTAATTACTGACATTATAGATTGCTTTTATGCAAATATTTGACTGGTACGTTTATCTGAATATCAGTGCAATAAGATATTCATACTACTATTTACTTTAATTTTAAAATGCTTATCTACTTCTTATATGTTCGAAAGTTCTTAAAGAAGCAATATTTTTCAACCTATTATCTCCTTTGACGACTAGCATGCAAACGTTTGCTTATGCTTTTGCCATAGGTAAGGTAACAATTTTTCTTGCCCAAATCTGATAGCTTTTTAGGTATTTATTTGTAACAGCCATTTAGGGCAAGTTTTTTGTTTTATCTTTATAGTATATAATTAAGTTAACTAAAGCATGCTATTTAATGGATAGATAATTGATCCTTCATTGGAATTTGTTCTTTAAATTTCGCATGATTTCATGTCTTGAAATATCTATCTGAACTGTCAAATTTATTTCATTTGAAAATGATTGCCAAGAAAATTATAAGCAAACAATGGCCATTTCGAGCATACATTAAGCCAATAATCATGCATTATTCTTGCAAGGAACTGCTATTCTTAATCATCATATAACGAGATTAATTTTTTGAATACGAAATGAATTAAACAAGAATATTTTCAATCGCATATTTTATTGAATCTAAGTTTTAGATCCCCATGATCCAGAGGGAAAGCATGTTTACAAATTTGTCAGTTTGTTTATAAGTAACATTACGCAAAACAAAATAAGTTAAGGAAAATTGGGCTCAATCTCTACAGTGAAATTTGTAAATCTGTTTCAAGTACTGATCAAAATCTTTCAACGGGAAGGCTGTCTGTGCACCCTAAAAGCATGTGAAAGGTGAAAATCCTTATGAGTTATAGTTGAAACTGGACATGTAGTTTTACCACTAGAGTGGTGAATCATCATCGATTTTTGGAAGACTGTCTTTCAATCATCTACAAATCTATCGGCTCGTTGCCTTTAATCGACTTATTGAGTTTATATTCATATCGAAATAAATAACTTGAAAAAGCAGCTAGATAGATGGATGAATAATGTACCAAAAATGCAGAATTGCATCTGATTCTACATTTAATCTATCAAGGAATCGGGTTCAAAATTTTTATGCTTAATTCTTTTTTATCTATAAGATAATGGTAAATACTAAATTCAAAAACATTTCTATTAATTTATGAAGCATGGAAATATGAATGGATTATTTTTGGATTGAAATCTATTTTAATGCGCACCATAAGTTTGTCTCTTGTGTGGCAATCCAGCCAAAAAAGTAGATAAGTTCTTTTTTATAGCCTTCTTCATTTGGCGATTTGATATTTGGTATTTTTTTAGAAGGACCTGAAGAATGTCAATAATGATTTAAGTGCAGTACTGATGGTACCAGGTAATCTCAAAACACTGAAGGATATGATGTTAAAGATTGATAATTTCATTCCAACTGTTTGAGAGATTGCAGATGGGGAGAAAGACGGGTATTTACTACCCCGAAAGGAATGTTAGTTTGACTTGATCGGTCAATGTAAGGTTGGACAATACTTATTCAGCAGTCGACCACAACAGATCCTGTCGATACTGCTACGTTCAGTGGTCGCGGAGTGGTCGGCTGTGTGCAAGAAGGTATTTGGTATTTTGTATTTTTATATAGTATCCTCGACTATATAAAAGGGTACATCAAAGTAGATTTCATCTAATTTATTTATAAAGCAATTATATTATTATCGGAATTATAAATTATATTATTTATAAAGTAGTTATCTTATGATCAAAATTATAAATTACAGTAAAATCTCCTTATTCGCCCTTCCCTCATTCGCGTTTTCACTATTCTCGGATTAAAAAAATGCTACCCAATTTCAATACTCGTGGATCTAATAAGTACATACATAATAATAAAAGGATTCCAATAGGTATCAAACCCAATATCCTTTGTAAATGCCATCAAATGGACAAATAAAAAAAGTAAAATAGATCTTATTACAACTTGGTCTAAAATATGTTGTTAAATGCAAACTGCAAACATAGCCGAAATCTCGAATGGAATAGGACGAGATGGGTTCGAACAGATAGAATCAAGTGACATTTAGGAATTGCTTGAATCGCAAGATGATCTGACTGAAACCGACTTGGAGGAAATGTTAAATTCACAGCCTATTGAAGAAGAGGTTTCAACAAGCACTGGAAAAGTGACATTTAATTTGAAAAATCTTAGTGAAGGTTTAAGAATGGCAAATGAGCTTTGCGATTTCTTTATGAACATTGATCAGTCCATGGAACGAAGTCTTATTTTTAAGAGGCAATTTGCTAATGCGACTGCTGTGTATCAGCCTAAATGGAAGGATCTTTTAAAGACTGCCAAGCAAGAGAAAATGACAAAATTCTTCAAACCATTGCCAAAGCCTTAAGATAATTAATGTTCAAAAACTTCAATTAAATTGAATTTTATATATATATATAATTTTGTCACCTAGGAACGCATCCCCTATAATCCCATATAAATTACCATTCCGTATTCACGGTTTTTGTATTCGCGGCATATTTATGGAACATATACCCCGCAAATAAAGAGCTTTTACTGTATATTGTCATTAGAATTATAAATTATATAATTTATAAAGTAATTGTATTGTTATAGTAATTATTCATAAAGTATTCTTACAGGTGTTTTTTACTCATATTTTGACGCTGCAATATGAAATCGCATCAATGCTTACCTGAGCTCTGTATCCGTTCTCGTCAGCGACGTATTCGACGATTCGTTCAATTCCCTGGACATCTTTGTATCCGTAGCTTCCCTGAACTCGGCCGTTGGAGTCTCCGCTTTCCTTTCGGTAGGCGGTGTTGCCGTACTCGTCGTTGCTGTCGTACCCGAACTGGTAGGGCTGAGGTGGATACTGTAAGGGAAAGTCACATTTACAGCTAATATCAAAAATGTTAAGTATACATCGAATTCAAAGTGATTGGATTTAAAAATAATTTGGTATCGGAGAGCGTTTTTAGATCATTCGTAAATGTCCCAGAAAAATGCATTTTTTCAGTCTTAATCCAAAATATCTTTTGCTCCAAGTTTCATGCAGATTTAATTGCAACATGCTGTATTACAAGAAGAGGCTAATGAAACTTTCCTGCATAAAAGAAGTATGATAGTTGGATTCTTTTTGGTAGAATCGGTTAATTTAAGAATATGAACCTCTATTTTAATGTCATCCAAAGGTTTATGCAATTAACGTTTGTGAAAATGGTAGCAATGAATTTTCTGAAAAATGTAATAAAATATTTGTTTTAGAGTGAAATTTTTTATTTAAAATGTGATAAAATATTGGTTTTTGAGAGCACAATAAATTAGGAAAGTACTTATAAAGCAAAAATAAGTCATTTTCAAAAAAAGTTACTTTATACTTGGTATTAGAGATAAAGATAGAAAAAATGTTAATTTTATAGGTATATCAATTTGAAATTTTGCAGATGCTTAAGAAATATACTACTTAGTTTCTTAGTAAGAAATAAGCTATATTTCAATTCAATTTTTAGGTAGTTAAGTTTGATTGATTAATAACCTGAAACTTCCATTTTTTATATTATGAAACATTAAAACAATTGTAAAATCTTCTTAAATGATTTATTCTAAAGTTCAGAAATTATATAAAATGAGAAATTTTTATAACAAATATGAACTCAAAATTTAAGAAAACAGTTTTTAAATATATAAAAGAATATTAAAACCTTAATTATTCAAACATGTATATCAATGAGTTACCAACAAGTGAATACAGAAACAAAATTGAAACGTCTGATTGAGAAAATTGCTCAGAAATTAAGATTGTTAAATTAAAAGAATTATTCTATGTTTTAAAAAGGGATTTTTCAGCGTAATTATCTGCCTAAAAACTTCCTTGATTTCCATTACAATCTTTTATATTTTTCCATGTGATTTTGCAATAAATTGCATTGAAAATTTCAGCGATGAATAAATATTTTTTTCTTAAAATTTCTTTTATTTTCTGAATCGATTTATCGTCTATTCCTAACTTTAAATTTTTTATTTTTCATTGTTTTTAAAAATCATAATTTACTAATTATTTGCTACTTTAAAATTATTTTAAAAGCACGAATATCCTTTAAAAACCACTTTTAATATTAGATCTTGGATTAAAAGAGGTATGAGTTACTTCAAATTTATAAGACATTAATTTTTTAAAGAATTTTCACACTCAATATATTTAAATCAAAAAAATATTACTGTTGATTTTCTTTAATGCTTGATTTTAATCATCAGATTTTACAAAATTTGCCTAACCGTTCTCTTTCTAGGTGCTACATAAAAGATAAATGAATGAAAATTAGCATTTTAATTATTTTTAGATAACTTCAAATCATTTCATAAATTCAAACATGGAATTTTTTTTCTAAAATTATAAAAATATAGCAAACTTATATAAACACGAAAATAATAGTTTTGAATGTTTTATTTCTAAATATTCGAAATCTTTGGTTATACTTTCATTAAAAAAATATCTTGCACTTTAATCCTCAATTTGATTAGTCGAAATTCTTAAATGATGAGCAATATTTGGTAAGTTTTGTTCAAAAGAGTTTTGCAAATAGTTTATATAGATTGAAGGTCTTAATGTCAGAATGAAACGATTAATTGTATGCACCTACCTTGATTTCATCGGGCTTTACGTAGCCTGGAGCGGCATACTGTGCCATGGAGGCAGCAACCACAGCAAAAAGAACAGCGACCTGAAAGGAACACAATGTTGTAAAATATTTATTATTAAGCTTTTTAAAAGCGTACAATTTTCGACATTTCAGAATCTGGAAATGGTCTTGGATATTTCCTATTTTTTCTTAGTATATTACGGCCCTTAGTCAGCGCATATTAAGAGGCTCTTCTTTTAATTTAATTTAGTTTTACAGTTCAATTTTAATTTTCAAATTAAAATGAAGGTAATCATCAAAATGATTAATATTTTTCAATGAATTCCTGTATGATAAATATTTTATTTGAGTTGTTTTCAATAAATTAGTGTATTAATTTATTATTTGGGTTGTTTTTAATAAATTAGTTTATTAATTTATTATTTGGGTTGTTTTTAATAAATTAGTTTATTAATTTATTATTTGGGTTGTTTTTAATAAATTAGTTTATTAATTTATTATTTGGGTTGTTTTTAATAAATTAGTGTATTAATTTATTATTTGGGTTGTTTTCAATAAATTAGTGTGTTAATTTA
>JAPMOQ010058285.1:2885649-2907231 GCA_026543055.1 Argiope trifasciata | reverse complement strand
TTAATTTATTATTTGGGTTGTTTTCAATAAATTAGTGTGTTAATTTATTATTGGAGTTGTTTTCAATAAATTAGTGTATTATAAATTTTTTTTAGTTATTTTCAGTAAAATAGTAAATGATTAATTGTTTATTTTCAATAAATTAGAGTATGTTTGTTAGTAAAACAATGATTTAATTTTTTATTTGTTATTTTCAATAAATTAGTGAATGATTAAAATTTTTTATTTGAGTAACTTTCTGAACAGTATTTTTTTAAATTTATAAGTGATAGAAAAATCATTGCAATAAAATTCTTGAGAAATTAGCAATACTAATGAGTTAATGATATCTTTAATCAGAAGTAAAGGCATTTAATTTTATATTAAATTGTTCATAAATAATAAATTTTAAATTAACTTCACTATAAAAATAATTTGAAATTATTTTACAGGTTCTTTAGAATAGAATGTAACAATCAAACGAAGGAATTTTTTCAGCGCATTATAAATATATAATTAATCACCTCAATCAATTAATATTTCTCTCCAATATTTTGTTTTATTTTTTTCCTTCTTTTAATAAAAGCTCATTAGACTGATAAAATTTTATTACCTATAAAACTTTTAATGTTCTAAATTAATGCTTTCTTAATGAGAAAAATTAGTATTGCCTACATTATATTCATTTATAAGTTAAATCAAAAGATGTGCTCAATCAAAGAATCGACAATTTCGAATGTGATGTTAAATTTAATATTTGAAGTTTAAAGGAATGACGATGATTCATGATTTTGATTTCTTTTCTTTTCCTTGATAATTTTCTGCGCTTTATCGTTATTAGTGCATGAAGCTAGCATATAAATTATTCCATTCCAAATTTCGAAAACAAAATTCTTCTTAAACATTAATTATGCAGAGTGAAGCATAATTTAAAGGTTCTAACAACAATTAATTTGGAGTAATATTATGATAATTGAGTTTTCTTAATTTCTCTTCAACAATTATATTTAAAATATCACTAAAATTTTCCAATTTGTCCTTTTATTTTTAATTTATTAAATATATAAAATATAATATTGTGCATAGTTATTTTATTTATTAGCAGTATATTTCAATACATTATAAAAAATACTTGGAACTAAAAATATTTCAGTTTAAATGTTTTTAATCTAGAAATGCCATTCGAATAGAATATTTTTAATGCTTTAAACTTATTATACCTGAATTTTTCTTTATATGAGTTGCACATTTTTAATATCTATTATCATATCTGAATCATTTTAATCTAATATTCGAATATTAATAATAAATTAAAACATTTTAAATCAATCATTTAATTATTTTTTCCTAAAAATGTTCTAGGATAATTCAATAGCTCAAAAGATGGCAGCACGACATACTAGGCGATACAGAATGGATTTTTTTTAAATATTTTTTATTCAGATTTTTGATAATATTGATCGAATATTAGATACTTCATGAGAAATTTCTTATTATTTTGTTGAAAAAAAGAAGGTAAATTTGTATTGATTTTAGAAAAATCTTACAAATGAGATGGGTTTTTTAGATGCTAAATTTTGAGCATTTTTTTTTGTGTCCATTATTGGTTTTTGTTTTAGCATGCGATTATTTGGTATTTTTTACTTTACGCAAATGTAATCACATGAAGTTACTTTTTAAGCAATTTTAATCTATTTTACGATCTTGAATAATTTGAGTCGTTTTATCATTTACTAGGATAGTAAGTATATTTTAATGAAAACAAATCCTAGAAGCATATATGTCTATAAGAGAACGTTAGAAATATATTATAGAGTAAATGGCAAAATTAAAACGATAGAACAAAAGCACATCATTAAAATTTCGATGTTTAAAAGAATTAAAACATATTTAATAATTTTTATACAACCTGCAAGAATGAACTAATTATAAATATATTTTTTGGATAGTGGAAAGAATAATGTAAGATATTAGATTTTTTAGTAATATACGATGTAAACACACTGAGTGAATTACTTTAAAAAATCTCTTAATAAAATTTAAAAGTCTGTAGAGTTTATGCATTGGACAGCCTTGCATACTTTAGATCAAAAACAAATATTTCTCTGAGTTTACCCCTGGTTATTTTAAATATATACCGCATTAAACAGCACGTCATTATCTAAAGCTATTTAATTTTTATTTAAATTTTAATTTATGTTATAAAAAAACTAGAAAGGATGTGTTGTGCTTTTACATTGCTAGATTATATTTTAATGCTTTTCATTTTGCATAACGAATTGCAAAGTGCTCTTGGTATTTAAGAACGCCCATTCTTAATTTCATTCACAACAAAGACATTAATCAGCATAAAGTGGATAGTGGTGACATGCAGCAACTTTAAAAAAGTTGATTTAATTAATTACTGAAAAGGGCATGAAATTGTCAATTAAGTTACCACTCTATCATAAATCTCTCGAATGCTGGATTGCATATGATGATGAAAAGGACGAGCTTTTTTTCTAATTTTTTTGTTTTGTTTTGACATTTTCTTAATGGCACGAAATGTTTTACATAATATATTTACTATCACATGCATTAATATTTTTTTATGTAGAAGGTATTAATATCAAATTTTGATTGCTTTTTACGTCAAGATTTCATTTTTATTACATTAATCATATCTTAATTTATAGGTGAAAATGGCATATGAATAAGTAAATGGATTTTCATGCTTGCAATAAATAAATAAATGGAGAGAAAGATAGAACTTTTAATTCAGAAAAAAAGGTATAACTTATTATTTTCTAATGTTGTAAAATTGAAGTGAAATATAAGAGAATTTTTTAAGGTGTTTGTTCTTTTTTTTCTTTTTTAAGGTGTTAAGGTTCTGTTCTTTGTTTCAGTTACATAGGACAATTTTGGAATTACTGAGTAATATTATTTACTTTTTTCAGCACGGAAATTATTTGGGATTGTTTTTTGAATTGTTGGTTTTCAGTTTCTGAATTGTTGGTTTTCAGTTCAAAATAGAATTTGTCAACGTAGATGATATTAAGCTAATTACTCCTAAGTCTTAATTATTTTCATGATTATTATTTCACATAACGAAATACAGAAACCCATCTTATTTACGTTCTAGTTTTAATTTTTCAAGCACTTATTAAAGCAACTGAAATAAATACAAATATTTAAACAATAAAATAAAAGTTAAGGTTATACTTGTTATACAAAAACCGATTTGAAATTTAAAATAAATTTAAATAAATCTTTAAGTAAATCTTTCTTTGAATAAATACTATATGTAGTCTTTTTAAAAGTATTTTTAAAACATTGAAAATGAAATTTATCAATGTCTTATTTGAAAAAGTTAAATGAAAGCAAAAATATTTCAGTGAATGTTTTTATATACATTTTGCTCGTATATATATATAATGTGTGTGTGTGTTATTTTTTTGATAAACAGCTATTAAAGTTTCAATTAGTTTTTACCTTCTGCAAAACACATACAACGTAGGATTTTATCAGATGTGTCTAAATTTAGCATTACTATTAATAAGTCGAATTTAAGAGATCTATTCAACAAATGCAAAAATGAATATTTATAGCACAAATAAAGATAAAACAATTTTTTTTTTCCTTTTGCAATAAACAGGTGATAAATCAAAAGATTCCAAATTCTTTTTGGATCAAAATACGGAAAACCAATCATCTATCGCTGAGCGTACGTAAGAAATGTCACTGAAAAAATTGAAAAGCGAAGAATGATAATTCAACGCGCGTGAGAAACCTGTTTATTTTGTGCGAGGAACATGGAAAACGCCGGTGAGATTTCCCGATTCAAATCTTATCAACATAATAATAACAGAGTTGAAAGTTGAATGCCATTTGTTTTGTCACTTAAAAGAGAATAACAACGTGCGCTGCGATAAATCATTTCATTGAACCGAATGCTATTTATATGTATTAAATAAATAAATAGCATTCTTTTTGAATTTCAATTTAAAAATAATTTACAATGTAGCTTATTTATCCTATTATTACAGTATAGAATATTATTTTTTATGATTAAAGTTTTTTTTAATCTCAAATTTTAGATGTGAAATTTTTGAATGAATTTATTTTGAGACGTTACATTTGAGCTTATTGATAGCAATTATTTCAGACGTGTTTATTAATGTTCTTTCATACAAAATATGAAATAAAAAGGCTATATATACGTTTATCACAAAAAAGTTAGATAATTTTTTAAGTTTCTTCATCCTTTGGAAATATTGTATTTGACTGAAACCTGGCTTGATTAGATCTTTTTTGATTGAAAAAAATCTCAAAACTTTCTTGAAATTAAAATTACATTTTTATCAAATAGAAAGTTTTACTTGCATAACAATTTTAAAGTGCATTTAAAAACCTGCCAATAAAATTTCCAGAGTATTCCTGAAGTCTCTTCCAGATACTCTACATTTTTTCTCATCAATCAACTCATAGTCTGCAATTTACAATATTATTTTTGCAAATGATTATATTTTTTAGGTTTTGAGTGTCTTCAAAAACTCTCAGTAAAAAGTGACGAAAACTCTTCATTTTTGTCATTTGTATAAGCAAGAAAATGTATGCTTCGTTATTTTTGCTTTCATTAAAAAATATTTAAGAACTCAATTTTTCATTTGCTCTGTGTTTAAAACTTACATGATTAATTTTTCAGTATATTTTATTTTTGTAAAATTAATCCATTTATATTAAAAATATAAATAAATCAGATATACAATTTCGATCATCTCTTAGCTTAAAATTTCGAATGTAAAAAAAGGGTACCAATATTATATTAGAAAGTACAATTATAACTGCTATTAGAATTACTTAATAAATAATCTCTAAATTTACTTAATAAATAATCACATTTAAACTCTAAATTTACTAAAGGTACACCATTATTTTTATTTAAAAAATATTTTAAATTTTACATTTGCACTGTGTTTAAATTTTAATTTAATCAATTTTTATAATTAAAAGTTTGATAGAATTATTTAAAGATATAAATGGATCAGAAATAAGCTAAAAGTGATAGCCAAAATCTTAAAATATCTAATGTGAAGACAAAAACTGTGAGCAAATATTATATTAGAAAATACAACTATAACTGTTAGCAGAAAACTCTAAATTTAAAGGTGCTCCACTATTTTTAATTTTATTTTCCAAATATTTTAATCTAAAAGGGAATTTCTCATTTCAACGGGTCTAGAATTTAATTGAATCAATTTTTATTAGAATTTTGGCAGAATTACTCAAAGATATAAATGGATCCATAAATAAGTAATGGATTAGAAAAACATCTAATGAAAAACAAAAAAGGTGAGCAAATATTGTATTAGAAAGTACAATTATAACTACTACCAGAAGACCCTACTTATTTAATTAAAATTTCTTTTGATTGCTGCAGAAAGATTTTTTTCCCAATTCATCATTGTAAAACAATTTATCTAGACTATGCGCCCTAACGGATTCTTCGGAAAGATGAGCAAAACTCTTCCCTTCAAACGGTGGAAACAAGAGAGTATCTTCCTTACCTTAAAGTACATGATGAATTCTCGAGAGGAGAGTGAACCACAAGCTTCCAAGATTGTTTGGTGCTCTGCGAATGCCTGGAATGAAAGTGAGTGTTCTTTATATATGGATTTCTGAAGCAAGGGGAAAACAAAAAGTTGGGGGCAGAAGCCTGTCCATCCGGCTAAACAGTAGGTCAGAAGGAACCCTGTTCTTGAAAACTAGTGTGTGGAGGCTACCCCACTTTCCGTCGTCTGCTTACCAGACGATCATTTGTTTTGTTGCGTTTTTCATTTTTTGACTTTTTTTTTATTCCCTTCTTCTATCTTTTGATTCTTTTATCATCATTAGCAGTCGGCTCTTCTTTTGGTTTTTTTTGTGTGTGAAAAGGAAACTGGCTGGTTTAGGTGGTAAGGGCGTGGGATTTTTTTATTGATACGAACAACTCTGAGCTTTTTGGTTTCGGTGCGTTTCGAAATCTTGTCGTCACCACCTCAGGGCGAATTCGGCAGCAGCAATAATTTTATTTTTTTGTCTTTGTCTTTGCCAGAGCACTTTTGTCCGGGTTTAATAGGTCAAGATGATGACATGGCGGTATTTTCTTACCACAGGTGTCTGGTCGACTGGAAAATTTAACGGTTTTCCCTTACTTTTTTGTCGTTCACCTGGGGTCTGGTTTGTCGGAGGATTGCCCAAGATCTCCAGGTCATTATTGTGCTGCTGAAGGTCAAAAAAGTGCGGAAGGAGGTGTAACCCTAAAATCTCGGGCCTAAGGGCCGAAAAATGGCATGTCTTCCTAGATTTATGCCACTTTGATTTCACTTTTATTCAGTATCCCCCACAGGGAGTAATTAACGATGTTCATCTGGCTTAACCTTGCGGCGTTTAATTACGGATGGCGAGAAATTTCACAAAGGTATGTAATTATAAGGTACGAGTGATTGGTAATTTTGTGCAATAAATTTTGCAGATGATGCTATCAAGGACGTAAATCAACAAAGAACATAAAACTTACACCAAGTCTTCAGGGTAAGAGGTCAGGGCAGATTAAATTGATAACACATTTCAGAGCAATAAATGTTCAGAAAATTCTAGCACAGCTCATATTCCTGATAAAAACTTTAGAAATGTATCCTTGGAAACTATTTGAGTGAAAAATGATTTACTTGAATGGAATTTTGGTATGAAAGGGTAGTAAATAATTTTGATTTATTAGTTATTTAATAGAAGAATCTCACATAATTTTCACTAAGGCTCAAAATATTGAATTCCAAAAATATAAGTAGGAAAATTTCCTCAAGCATTTCTCAAAATGTTTAAAATGTGAGAAATTTGATAAAAACGATTACGATCGTTGGAGAAAAATGAGGTTTTAATGATTATTAGGAAATTCTGTATACATATGTGACTATCAATCTAAATAAATCTGCAATTAAAAAAATAACTATATTTTAAAATTCCTCCCAAATTTAAATGAATTATTTTTTTTTAAGTATTAAAGGAACCAAATAAATTTGTAGAAAAAATTTTATATGCATAAAAATGCTTGTATTTGAAGTATCCGACTATGTTCGGAGGAATTTTTTTCAAAAAATAATTCTAATTTTAAGTAATATTTATACATATTTAACATATCATGCAAAACTTGCTTGCAAACCAAATATTTTTTAAATATATGTAAGGTAACATGGAATTTTCCCCTTAAATTTGATTTTTTTTTCAAACACTTTCCTTCAAAAATAAATGAACGGAATGTTTTGGAATTTGGATCTTTTCATTTTTTAAAAAATGTAATAGTTTATAATAGCTTATTATTGATCTTATATTTTAATTCATATCCTGGTCAGTATTATAAATTAAATGTTCTAAAACACCAGACTGATAGTTTTAATAATATTGTAGTAATCGTGTGCGAAAAATGCATATTTAAAAAAAACCAAGTGATTTAAATGGTCTGGTTTTAAAATTTATGAAATAAAATAATTTAAAAAAATAATGGGAGAAAAATGGATTCAATTACTTTGATTTTAATTTTTAATGAAACGGAAAAAAGGATTCTACTAAAAATGAACATGTATTAAGATTCACAATGCAGTTGGCATCAGCAGATTTCGATGTTTCTACAAATTTTAAAAATTTAAAAATATTTATTGAATTACCTGGAAATATTACGATTAATTAATATCTGTAGTAACTAATGTTTAAATGCTTTTCATATGTTTATTATCATAAATTATTGCATGATTAATAAGCAATATAATGTGCTTTATGCAGTATGCAATGATTAATAATGGACATTAAGACCATAAAAAATTCATATAGCTCCAAAATAATATCTGGTATATGATAAAAGAATTAAATTAGGAAAAGATAATGTTTTTTAAATTCTCTAAGCAAAAATAATGATTTTTTTTTATTTTGTTCACTACTCCATTTTCAATTATTATTCTATTAAAATTTCTTTCATTTTTAATTATCGTAAATTTAAAATAGAAACGACTTTGAGAAATGTAAAAAAACTGGCTTTCAATTGAAGTATTTTTTACTTGGGTTTGTCAATTAAAAAGGAGTTTTTAATAAAGGATATCTTTAATCATAAAAAATTAAATATTTTTAAAAAGTGACTAAAAATTAATTAAAAATAAACTAAAAAAACCAATAATGAAAACTCCAAAGTCACAGGATATATTATAGGTCTTTAAAGCAGAATAAGCTAAATGGCCTAGTTGTAACTCAATGCAGGTCAAAAAAATTTTAATTATGAAATTTGATTAGAAGAAAGGGAAAAACCAAACAACCGTAAAATTAAAAAAAAATCTGAAATATGGATTTTTTGTTAAAACTTTGAAATTAGAATTATAAAAACTGAGCAATACAATTATTTGAGAGGTTAAATAATTTATGATCATTTTTTTGCTAAACGAAATTATAAATTAATTATTCAGCTAGTTTTAATTGAAAAATTCAAAATGAAATGCTGTTTATACTAAATTAGTTGATGTTTAAACTACAACTATATTAAGTAAATTTTTTTTATTTTAGCGTTAATTTTAATAAAATTATTTTTATACTAATAAAAATTTATCGCAGCAAAGATGAAGTTTTTATAAATATATTTTTATGTTATAATAACTAATTTGTGAATGTTGTTTATAAAAATTAAGAGCTAAAACTATAGAAGAAGAAAAGAGCTTAAATTTATGTGAGTGAAGAAATTCACAAATTATTAGCAAAATATTATCTTTGAAAATTTACTGAAGGTGTACAAAAAATATTAAATTTTAAAAATTTGAGGTTCAAATTTTGAAGAATTTGAGTTCTATAAACATATGTTTGCAATTTTCTCTGTCTGTGAACTTCGTTCCTCTATTCGCTCTAAAACACATTGAAAAAGATATATAATATTTGATAAGCAGCTTTTACACTTAGATAACAAATTTCTATCAAATTTTAAAATAGAATACATTTATATGAAGTTTTTCTGAGTGCGCATGCATGTGAACGCGATAACTGAAAGATTAAAACGATTTTTATTAATATTGGTTGGTTGGAGTTTTCTGGCTCAAGAGTCATGTTTGGCCAAACTGCGCCAAGCATATGATTTGAAATCCTATGAGATATAAAGAATCAAACATTAAAATGTCTGAAATACAGCAAAAGTGCACATATTCAGAGGATATAAAATGCTTTCAAAAGTTTAAAATTTTCAAATAAGAGTTTCAAAAATGGTTTTCGCAAAAAAATTGTTAAAAAATTCCATGAATAAATGGCGAGTAAATAGCAAAAGATATAGCTAAATACTATGTAAAAGTCAATGGTTTTTAAAAATTTAAAAATGTTTGGTAGATGTTCTTCGCCCACCAAGCCCTGTTGAGTTAATAATAATGAATTAAAAAAGTGTAATCGATACGAGTTCAAACGTGAGCATTCAACTAAAATGTGCTTGATAGTTAAATCTACATGACACGTCTGGCAAAACCGGTGCCCTTTCGCCAACTTGGAGTATGCGAGAAAGTTCCGTAGAAACTTTCGTTTTTATCGCATTTGATTGGACATACAAAAAAAGCTTTAGATATTTAAAATTTGTTTTTTTTATCTGTTATTTGTTTTTTTTTATTTGATATTTATTTATTATTTTCTTTGTTTATTTAGGCATTGTTTTGTTGGATGATTCTTTGAGCCTGGTTTCTACAAAGATCAACAAAGAAATGACAGAATCTTAGCTAGCAAGAAAAATGTCTTCAGGAACAGATTTTTCCATAATCAACATAGCAAAATTAGGGTTCTGTAATGGCCTATTAAACCTTATAGGCAATTTAAAAGTTTATTTACAAAACGATGAACAATGATTAAAAATAAAATAAACAAGAAAATTCTTATTTAAAAATACATCTTTTAACCGAATACATTTTTGATCAATTATTCAGTGTAAGTTAAGTTAAAAATTGGATTGCAACGAGCCACAATCTTTACAAACATTAATTCAAGAATTTTTTTTATTGAAAACAAACTTTTGAAATTCGCATTCAAGAAATTTCATAAAAAATGAAATCTTAAGTAATTTAAATTTCTTCTTTTTTCTATAGTATAATAAAATCAATCATCGGTTCATGCTAAAAGAGATTATAAACGAATATAATTATATTTCTCAATCCAGACCATCAGATCTGCTTCCCACGGAAATGGGATTTTCTCCGTGGATGTAATAGCATGCAATATACATTCTCGGTTTTTTTATAACACACTCCAATAAACTGCGTGAACGCCAACTCTTAATACTGGACTGTCCATTTTTTTGTCATTAAATCCTTCGATGAATAAATTTTAAGGCGTTTAAATTCATTCTTCGCTGTAATGTGATATTTGTATTCAGGTAACCTCAAACATTTGGGAGACAAATTACTATAAAATTCTGATTCCTGAAACTGTTTTTATTGACAACCCCATTTTAGGAAAAAGCCCAATTTTTTTAATGAAAAAAATACTCTATCGAAAAATATTTTTACGATAAGAAAAAATTAAAATTAAAAAATAATTATTAAAAGACAGAAAAATTTTAGTAACATGTAAAAGATCAATAAATTATACAAATACTAATAAAGGATAAAAATAAAGACAAATCAATAATTTTTAATTAAATGAAATTTTTTAAATTGATGATTTTTTAACAATATTTTTTTTTCTGTGAGAACCTGATTGCAAAGTTTCAGTTTCGGAGCCTATTGTAGAAACTTAATTTCCTCAAATATTGTCGTTGATGATGTTAGGAGTTTGATATACCCCCCCCCCAAAAAAAAATTACGTGCCAAATCTGGCACTTCCTACGGACGTTTTAGGGTTGCTGTTATTTATTATTATTTTAGGGTTACTGTTTAGGGTTGCTTATTTTGGTCCATCCAAGAATCCATCTTGGCGTGGAAAAAAAACGGCGCCAAAAGCAGGTATTTTGCTTGGCAAGAAAAAAAGTCGCCAAATTTCCGATTTGGGGGGGGGGGCATATCAAATTAGTTCCAAACATCCTACACCTGATGATATTAAATATGGTTTACATCATGCTAGTACTGTCAATACAATAACATCACGCATGAGCAGAGACTACTCTAAGAATGCTATTATCCAAACTTACAGCGCTTGCACAATTTTCTTTTTGCGCATATATGATTGTTTCGGATGAAAACGCTATCTTATGTAAACCCTCTTAAAGTCTGGAGAAGTCTTTTTGAACCTCCTCATCATCTGACCTCAGTTCCATGAGGTTATGAGCACAAAACCTCATGTGAAAAAAGGCTATTTTGTGGTCCAGCACAAAATAACGTTTGTGTTGCTTCAAATCAAGCATTAAATACAACTGAATTTAACCCAATTGTTTTTTAATGCAAATGCTGAAAAATATTTTCACAAAAGACAGTTCAATTAAGTTTCCGTGACCCCAAATTTTTTGAATGCGGCTCCTACCCTATCCCAATCTTTTATTTATAACCATATAGGAGTTGAGACAGCGATTCATTGTTTGGAATTAATAACACATGGATTATTTCGTGCTTTAAAATTTTCGGAAAACTCTCAGATATATTTCCAGCAGGTGTGTCTTAAAATTACATAATTTTCTTTTTTTGTATGAAGCTTGTGTTTTCATTTTGTTAAGTACTGATATCTACTACTAAATATGAGGAAGTTGTTCATTTGAATACTTATGGAGTTCTAATATCTCCATTTGTATTCTTTTTCATGTTTTTTTTAATAAAAAAAACAGCATGAACATGTCTTTCGTATATATGTGTCATCTAGATGTAGAAATAAAAGGCTGTTATTTGTAAACAAGTGTGTTTTATTATTATATTCAGTTAAAAATATAATTAGCTGTTTGTAAAAGTTTAAAATGACAATTTTTCTCCTACCATTCTGTTTCTCTTAATTTATTTAACTGTGCAATTGTTGTGAAATCAAGCACAAAATTTTATCCGTCAAATCTCAATATCATGCAAATCAACCTTGTTATATTTTTAAAAACTATATGCTATATTAAATACGGATTAATTTTTAATGAAAAATTAATTTTGATGTTATATATTATACCACTTCTTTTCCTCACAAATACTTTTTATTGCATTCAATATTCAATTAAAGCAACATTACAAGAATTATCTCAATTAGATTACAATTTCAATAGAGTTACATTTCAATTTCTAATAAAGCTTGCATATTGATTAAGGGGGAATTACGTTTGAGTTCTAACAACCGTAACCAGATACGACGGAAGTAGCTTGTTTCCATATCATTATTATACCCACCAGGGGGGGGGGCGGTGGCCTGGTGGTAAGCTCTAGGCTTCGAAACCGAAGGGTTTCAGGTTCGACTCGATTCGATTCCACCGAAGATCCGTCATGTGAGGGGGTTTCTTGAACGTTAAATCTGTCAGGCCAAACGTCCTTCCATTTTTGAGGTGTGGAGAGGGGGATGCCACTTCAGGTCTCTTCCTCGTCACCTGACTGTGGTTCAAAATGACGAGGTCCTTCCCAAAATAGCCCTCGTGCTGCTTTAAAACGGGACGTTAATATAGCTAAACCAAACCAAACCTACCCATCAGGGACCCACCAAACTAGAAAGTTCTCATCATCGTTTGTCCCTGGTGAAATTCATTCAAATCACAAAATATGAAAATATGCGGTGTGTACCCAAAGGTTTACATTCTTCTGCTCCGAAAAAAAATGAAATTCAATAGTCTAATATCAAGTTATCATATGAGAACATTATTATTTTTAAATCATTATTTGTCTTTATTAAATTAAGTCATTAAACAGTTTAAACCGGTTTGAAACAATCATGAGACTTCTTTTGCGATCTCTATCCATCTCCCCTTCCTCTCTACATATAATGATAATTTTTTTAAACTTCCATTTTCAAATTTCTAGCTGGCAAACAAAGTTTTGGAGCTCGACCCACTTTGAGATGGAAGGGAGGACTCATCGTTTTTCTAAATATCAAAGCATGCGTCATCTGATAGTCTCTATGATTATTTCAAACGAGATTCTGGTTTAAACTAGTTAATGACTTAAATTAAGACAATTTGTGAGAATTCAGAGAATGAATAATTCGAAAATCAAGTAGATGGCGATAAATCGCCAAATATAACGACCTCCTGCATTATTTTCTAATAACCCTAAAAGCGAAAAAAATAATCCTTCAAAAGCGATAAACAGTCAATTCGTTGCCTACGCATTTCGAGGCTTCATAAAAGCTCGAACCAAAACATCATGTTCTCATGTGTTTAAAAAAATCGTTTTTACTATAAAATATTAGTTCAAAACTGCAGAGAGCTGACCCCACTGAAGATTCCTGGTCAATGAAATAAAAAAAAGAATACGATTCTTTTTCTTATGAATTTTTATGAATTCTGTTATAAATCTTTTCATTAGATAATATATAGAGCAGAGAGTTAATGAAGTACCAACTTACAATACCATAGAAATATTGTTGATTTTGACTCACACTGAATGAAGTTAGTTAACTATCTTTCAAAAATACTATATAAATCAGTCTTCATAGATTCTGATGAAGCACGCGCCATTAATTAACACCATTAAATATTTTTGAGCCGTGCGAAAACTGACAAAAACTAGTTGTAAAAAAATACAGTCTAATTAATTTTATGTGTTTCCTTATTGTAAGAACTGCTTTTCCGCAATCTTTATCAATGAATAATAGCTTCCTTTTTCAATTATGCTAAGAAGAAAGAAGATGAGCACGACCCTGGAAAAGCCAGGTAGCTTTTTACGTTATCTAAATGAAAGCTTTCAACTTCTTTATTCCCAAATGACAAATGAAAAAGATTGAAAGAAGAACAAAAGAAAGGATTGAATACTCGATTTTTATTCTTTATGTGACCTTACACATCATTTCCAAATAGATCTCGTCTGTAAAACAATAAGAATGAATACACTGTAGATAAATATTGGGAAAAAATGTAGATTTACAGTTGTAAAACGTACATTTATGGAAATATTTCGGAAAACTTTAATCCATTTTTGACATGAAATATATATATTTTAACGGTTATTAATTAAATTCCAATAAAATGACCTGATTTTTTTAATTTTCAACCTGGGACCTTAATTATTCAAATTTAGATTGATCATCTGCTTATTCATTGCGTTTCAAGATGCATGAAATCATCTGATAAATCTATCGTTTTCTGGTTTTTAAAAACAGATGTCGAATTTAAATATTTGTTAAGAATATGCATTATTACAAAACTATTTTTAAGGACTTGAGTTTAGATTCTTTTCATTGCGTGTTTGATATCAACGCTCACATCATAATATTTACCAGACAATGATATAATAAAGCGTGCTAGAACAGTATTTTCAAATTATTCTTACACGATATTTCATGCCGTTGCATTGTTCTATAATCCTGTTGTTTATTGTTGATATAATATCAGAAAGTATTACAAAACACCATGGTCTTTTCTCCTCTGTTTTATTCTGTCGATATCGCTTGCGAATTTTAGCCATCGCCGTTCTGGCAATGACATAAATATTAATCTCATTCATTCAGAACAAAGTAGAAAACCGAACATTCTTTTTTATTTTAGACTTAAAGCGTCACCTTTTTTGTTTAAATTCATTTGGTGAGGTTGTGTTCTGAATGCAGCAGATGCTTCGTTTGAACTTTAATTCAAACAAACAGTGAAAATATATACATATGAAAAAAAAAAAAATCCAAACTAGTTGTCTGCATTCTTAAAGCACTTTTCTTCACCCCATTCATAAACTTTTGAGATTATCGTGTTGGCTAATGCAATTGCCTTTCAAAAGGTTGCAATTTTAAACAATGAATTGCATTTTTCGCAGTAGTTCAGCCACAAAGCTCTCAGAATTTTACTGGACAGGTGGTTTTAAGTTAATCACTGTTGGCTTTACTTCTATTGTTATAAACAGCAATAAATAAATCTGAAAAAAAAGTGAACCAAAAATGTGTATTATAATAAAATATGCTAAAAAATGGCATTTATATTTTCCTGGGAAAAGAAAGAAATGAGACCACAGATTCTTACAATGTTTGCATCTAAAACTATATTCTTCAAATCAGTTTTAACTGACATTATATTCCAATAATGTTAAAGGTTTGAATAATTATTTTGAGGATATATTTTAGATTTCTTTTATATTAAATTTTTATCACAAAGAAGGAGGCATAGGCAGTAAAAATGCATTTTTAAACCTTAATTTTCCATACAAAGTACAGGGTGAGTGCAAATGATGGATCCGATTTGAAAAACTCATATTTTCGAAACTATTGCATATATTATAACAAGTGAATTTAAGGAGAAAAATACCGAATTTTTTTTTCGGTTATAAATGTTTTATGTCTGACCTTGTTAAACGACTTACCCAATCTGTAATTCAGTTCATCCAAAACATTTTGTAACATCATTCTGTCAATGACCCTGTATGTTGCACAAATGCGTTCTTTAATTTCTGACAACATTTTCGGAATTGGTGAGACATAGACAATGTCTTGTCTCAATAATTTCTTTTTGAGGGGTAATATCAATGGAAACAGACAAAGCAAAATGCTACGAAATGTTTGGAACAAACGGGATTACAGATGAGATGCATTCTGTGTTACAAGAGGTTCAGACATCGGACATTTAGAACTGAAAAAATACTTTTTATATTGCTCTTTAAATTAATGTATCACTTATTGTAATATATGCAGTAATTTTGAAAATATGTGTTTTTAAAAATCAGGTCCATCATTTGCACTCGACCTGTTTTTGTTAGATTTAGTTCAAATTAAACGTACTTTTAAACTTTAACAAATCTAAATATTGTTTTAATAAAGAGGAAAAAATGAAATAGTTGTTTTATAATTTTTTTTGCTTTATAAATAAATGTATGATATAATGATTTTTTAAAATTTAATTCTGAGGATTCCTGCTAGGATGATAACTAAACGCCTATCTTTAAGGTTTCACGATAAAGAAAGAGTTTGCATTTAAGAATGCCTCTCCAAGTTTGGATTGTTTTTCCATTTGTGGCAATGTTTGTCGCAAAATCCTCCCAGTATTTAGAAACTCGTTACACTTTCTGTAATCAAGAATCTTTTATTTTTTACATTACATAATCAATTTTTATTACCAAAATTTCATAAAAGATTTCCTGTACTTTTCTATAAAAACAAACATTGTTGGAAAAAAATAATATTACGAGATCTGAAAAAAATATTGTACAATTCTCACCATAGAAAAGTTAATAAAAGAGAGGCGTTATCATTAACCAAAATAAGAAATCAAAGAATTCTTTAATAAATTTTTGGATTACTTGATTGAATAAATTAAAATTCATAGAAATCTTTAACAAATCGTTGGTGTATTATTGAGCAATTTTGGTAAAGAATATAATTTTTAGGATGAACTATTAACACATTCAAACAATCATGTGTAACTCGTTTTGTACATTAACATGCCCAAACATCATCTGTCTATTTTACATGCTTTCTAACGATACCGAACCGCTTATCTAATCCGATGATTCCTTGTTGTCGTCTTGTGAAATCTAAATTTTTGCCTGTAGTTTCTGAAGGTAATGGCTTCTAAGCACATGGCAGAAGTTTGACTTCTAGCTCTTATGAAGATGGTATACACCATAGGTTCCCAACGTGGGCGATAACGCCCCCTTGTTGGAGTTTGAAGCCTTTAGGGGGGTGGTAAAAGACCCAGAGAAAATTAGAGGGCGTTGATAAGGCATAAAGGGGCGTCAGAAGATTTACCAAATACATTGTACAACAACTTCAAGGAATGATTCCAGGATAATTTAAACATGGACATACCAGACTGAGTTTTGGATCTTTTTTCCTATATCAACACAGCAGGATCACCTTAGTTTAAAGAACTAATAGAACTGATGAAAAATGAGGATCTAAAAATTAGATTCAAGAATGGCTACCAAGAATTTTGGCTGCAGAAGTCTATTTCGCGACTGCATTCAGGATTATGGTCGATTGTTCAACGGCTTCTGATAGCATTCCCGTCTTCATATTTAGCAGAACGTGGATTTAGTGCTGAGGCAACATTGGTAACGAAAAAGAGATATCGGCTCCATATTACTGCACGTGACGACTTATGATTGTTTTTAAGCTCTTATTTATCTGGAGTGGGAGGGGGGGGGGCGATATTGAAATATTCATTAGAAAAGGGAGCGCCTGTTAGTTCTAAAAAGGTTGGGAACCTCTGGTATACACACACACGCGCGCTTACATAGCCTCTTTTCACAGGACGGCTCTTTCATACACTTCACAGATAGAACGCAGGGTAAAGAACAACCATGCCCAAACCAGGACTCAATGCCGGACGTGTGGATCACTTTTCTATGCTTGGACGCCGGCAATGAGGCTTTTTCTGGTATAATTAAGAGAGAACGAAGAAGATGTCATCTAATTAGATAGATGGCCCGAATGTCAGGTTTGAGCCATTATAGTGAAAGTAATCAACAAGCCTCTACTTAGTATTGAATCTGGTTATTTGAATTACACAGTATAATTGTTCCTACATATAAAATGACCACAAATAAATCCATTCAAAACACTGACATCGAAATGGAATCAGACAATGCAATAGAGTACAACTCCAATGAAACAACTGATGAAACTTCACCTACTCCGGAACTTTCAATTGATTCCACCACAGTTCATAAAACTGTTTTTAAACAAAGTCCTCAAGAATGTCAAGTAAAATGGGTTAATCTTAAAAAATTTCCCTATGAATCTTCAAGCACCCCAATTCATGATAAATACTTAAAGAAACGTCAAATCAAAAGATTACAATGATTTTTTTCGCTTGTTTTGGTGTGCGTGTTTGTTAAAACATTATTTTAAAATAAATGTTATTTATTGTTACAAGAGTTACATTTCTACCTTTTAAATTTCGCTGGAATTTTAATCTTTTAACATTTTTGAAAAATGTCTTTCTGGGATGTAATTTGCATCTATAAAAACCACCGATACTATTAATTATTGGATGCCTTTCATTTTATGACGAGAATTTTAAATTGCATGACTGAATTGTATGTAACGTTTTTAACACCATATGTTTGGCGCAATATAGCCATATTTGGCTCCTGCACCATTAAATCCCAAAATCCATCCATCCAACACATAAAATTCAGAAATATGTGATTTTTAGTCCATAACTAAAAGTGACGCATTCCCTAATTCTTTTTCGTGAAAGTTAGAATTTTTAATTCTTAATTTTTGCAGCGAATAATTAAAGGTTATTTTTAAATCATTATTATGTGGCAACATGGTGAGGTTTTGATATGGAATTTGTGAAGCTTCAAAATGCACAGGCAGAAAACTGATGATTTATAGCTTTTGAAACATCAATTTTTTGCTTTTAGTATTTTAATGGAACATGATAATGAAGTTTCTCGCATTTGGTGAGTTATCGCCAAAAAAAGATTACAACTTTGCGCGAATGTCTGCCTTACCCAATTTCGATGTCTGATCAATAAAGAGGGGAGGGAGAGTCGTAAAAAGTTACCACCTGAAGATGCACAGAGAAGAAAATAGGAATGAACGCGAAACAACGAAATGAGATAGTTAAGACAGTATTATACACATTTTTAAACTTATAATTCAAATTAAAATACATTTGTCAACAACCACGCCCGAGCTTTCAACGTAAAGCACATGTCTGACTTTCCAAAGGCAGTGAGCGTAAAGCAACGCAGATTAGAAATTTTTTATTTCCTTTATTCTGTTTTCTTTAAATTTAAAAGTACTTCAGAATGAATCCGAAAGATTGATTCATTAGCAACATCTGATTTTAAATACATCAAACACTAAAAAAAATAAACAGAATCATTTGAAATAATCAAACGAAATTCTGCTAACCATAATCTCAACCCTGTTGGGAAAAAAAAAAGTAAAAAGCGGAGCCTTACTGATATTTAGGGGAATTTGGCCTCAACTTTTGGCGCGAAAGTTAGGATTTAATTAATAAAAAATTAACCACTCTATGAACCGGAATAAAAAGTAGCCTGTGTTCTATTCCTGACTATAATCTATCTTAGTGCTTAATTTCATCCAATTCTGTTCAGCCGTTCTGGCGTGACTGAGTAACATCCATCCATCTATCCAAACTTCCACATTTATATATTAGTATAGATATATAGTGAGAGAGATGTTAGCGGGGAAAGAAAGTTTAGGAGTTCGAACGGTTTTGTGATGAGAATAAAAAAAAACCCGCTTTTTTAAACGTTGTGATGAGAAGAAAAAAACCCGCTTTTTTAAACGTTGGCGATTGCGCAATATAAAAGTCATGTGATCAGTCCAAACCAGTTTAAACCGGATTTTGGAAAGAAATAAAATATGTGGCTTTGTGATAAAATTTTGGAGCTGGAACAATTTTGAGTTCAGAAAAAAAAAAAAATCCCCATCTTTTTCTAAATGGTGTTGATTTCGAATTAAGAGTCACATGAGAACACGTTTCTATATCGGATTGATACCAAGTAACTTTTATAAATAATGTTCTCCCATAATAAATTGAAATTCGTGATAGCTGATTTCAATTTTTTAAATATTTATTTTGATTTTTTTTTTGAAATGCTAAATTTTACAGAAGATGAATTATTGAAATTCTTTCTCAGGAATTATTTTGTTCGAGTTATTATCTTCTTAAGTGTAATTCTCTACCCATTATTATAAACTGCCCTTCCCATATCTAATTTGATCTAGAAACTTTATCCGTTTAAATTACACCTCCTACATTTGGTTTCATCTAGAAACTTCGATGATGATTCTTTTTTAGACAAGAAGTATGTGTTATGGATCATCCTATTAATCATTTAAATATACTTTCAACTCCGCAAAGATATGCGTAGGAGTGACTCGTTCAGCTCGAACTACATTGCTCACGTAGGAAATTACATCCAGTAAAATATACTTCCGGTAAAAAGTTTTTAACACAGGAATGTTAAACATTTCTAAATCCTAAAATGTTTTCACTGGCATCGGTTTTATCAAAAAAGAAGTTGGAATTAGACAATTAAATAATTAATCATAAATATTAAAAACGACAAAATATATAAATTTTTTTAAAAAGTTAACATTCACTAAATATAGTTTGATACAGCATAAATTATAACTAACTGGAACTCGATTATTTTCACTGTGTATTTTAATAGTTGATTTTTTTTTCTGTAGAAATCTTGAAAATAAAATTTTATTTAAGAATGTTATGTTACACGAAAAATAATACCAGAAATTCATAATATAATTATGTGCAAAATATAAGCTCTCATCTTGTAAAATATTTTTATCTCATTCTAGTGAATGAAAAATTGAAATACAATTTACGAAATTTTCAAAAACATCGGACATTTGTAAAAATGTACATGTATGTAAAACACACTATTAAAAATTTCTGGAATAAAAATAAATTTAAAATATTTGTGTTTGATGAATATATGGGATTGATAGTAATATTCTGCATATTCTGTCTCATACTTTAATAAAAATATACAAAAACTTGAAATTTTCACTGAAATAACAATATTTAAAATCATTTAATTAAAAAAATTTTTACAGGAAAAATTTCTTTTGAAAATATCAACTAAACTTTAAGTGTTCTTCTATTATGCAATACTATTGTGTTTTCGGTTTGAAAATAAAGTTTCACTGAATTAATAGCGTTTATTTATCTAAAAAATGGACTAAAAGTACTTCTTAATGTCTCAGTTCGGCACAGAACAATGATTAAATTAGTTTGAAACAAAATTGGAGAATGGAGATCTAAAAAAAATCATGGAATTATTAAATTTGTTAAAGAATTCATAAAAGTTTCCAATATACATAACGATATGAAATGACATTTAAACTTTAAAGGTATACAGGGCGTTACAAAAGCAGCTCAATTTTATAGCAGAACATGTTCTGTCGAGCAGAAAGAGTGGCAGCTACCAATTCAAGCTGAAGTTACAGTGATAGCATATTACTGATTCTCCTTCCTACCTGAAGGCAGTCGGAAATAAATAATGACCGGATCGCCGTTACAGCAACATAAACGATAACTGTTTGAGTCTTAAGGGTCATCATTGGCCACGGTACAACCCTTTCTGTTAGAAGTACGTCCCGTCATCGATGGGAATTGTCAAATACCTCAACATTTGTATATCCACTGGGTTGGTGAGATCCAGCCACCATGCCGGAAGCTTCTCATCCTCAATTATGAGGTGCCCAAGGGTTGTTAGTTACAAAGGCTAAGATGAGCTGTCGCGAAGCCATCTATTCAATAGGAAATACAAAAAAAAAGGAAGCCACCAAAGCGAAAAATCGAGGCCCGACAATTGAATAATTTATACTTAGATCCATCTGAATAAATATGTATATATATATATATATATACGGGGACAAAGAAATGAAAAACAGAATAGAAAAATAAAAATAAAATGAAAAAGAACCGTAAAAATATAAAAATGAAATGAAAAGAACAGTAAAAATATAAAAATAAAATGAAAAAGAACAGAAAAAAAATGAAAAAGAACAGTAAAAATAAAATGAAAAAGAACAGTAAAAATA
>JAPMOQ010058285.1:2852299-2885639 GCA_026543055.1 Argiope trifasciata | reverse complement strand
AATGAAAAAGAACAGTAAAAATAAAATGAAAAAGAACAGTAAAAATATAAAAATAAAATGAAAAAGAACAGTAAAAATATAAAAATAAAATGAAAAAGAACAGCAAAAATATAAAAATAAAATGAAAAAGAACAGTAAAAATATAAAAATAAAATGAAAAAGAACAGCAAAAATATAAAAATAAAATAGTTTAAAACGTGAGAAAAACATAATGATGCCAATATTTATTGATTATTCATCGTCTAGTTCTGTAGTCTAGAGTTTCTCAACAATCAGAATGACAGAGTATTTGACAAGTTGTAATTTCAGAAAAGATTTCCAATTTAACTCCCATCCTGCCAGATTATCACTGTTCAATTTGAAAATTACAAAGTTCACATTATCGTATAGGGCTTAGAATCGTATTTAATACTTTTTTTATAAAAACACTTGTCATATTTGCCAAAAAATATGTTTTGATAACCCTTAAAATCATTATGACCGATGGAATTTTATTAAAGTTAAAATTTTCTCTTTGGAAAAGAATTTCTAAATGGTGCAACTTGATCCTTTTGGTACTACCACTCATTGCCGGTGAATTATTCACAAAAAGAATGCACCAAATAAAGTGCAATACAAGTTTAACGAAAGAGAACTCTATTATAACGAAGTAGCATAGTAATTGTATTAATAACAACATTACAAGTCACATCAACATCACTGATCAAGGTAGTATAACAACAAGCATTTGAAATACTTGAAATAAATATCCAAAGAATTTGTCTTCAGAATTGATACACCATATAGAAAATTTTATAAAAAATTTGATTATTAATTTTTATGTCTCGAGTTTAAATGTGAAAGGTGTGATAAACAGACAGATGTCATTCTGATGGACTTCTTCCATAAGTAGATAGAAATCTTCAATTTTTGGGTAATGACCGCATACCGAATTTACATGTCTAACTCGTTGCGCTTTATTGTTATCAAATTCAAAGACTTAATTTCAAATTCCAGTTGTTGTTTTTTTTTTAAAAAAAAGAAAGAAAATGGAGGTCTAGAATAATAAAATAGTTTGATAATTGCAAAGCTATTTTTATGAAAAAGTAACGAATAAGAATTATGTTTGATATCAGAGATTAGTTTTTTTTAAAACTTTTATTAAAAAAGTTAGAAGATTTTTTCAGGAAAAGAAATTTACGACTGTTTAAAAAAATATTAACGATTTTTTTTTAAAGAAAAAAACTTATGCTACTTCCAAACGATACTATGAAATTAAATTAAACCAAATACTATGAAATTTAATTAAACCAAATACTATGAAATTAAATTAAACCAAATACTATAAAATTAAATTAAACCAAATACTATGAAATTAAATCAAACCAAATACTATGAACTTAAATAATTAAACGATACTATAAAGTTTACTATGAAATTAAATTAAACCAAACTTTTTCAAAACTTTTAAACATTTTTTTTTTTTTTTTTTTTTTTACATTTTTGAAGGAAAAGAACCAAATAAGAATACTGTATCAAACAGGAAGTAAAAATGAGAAATTTCGGAAAAAAGAAATCGTTTATTCACAAGAGTATCAGGTGTCTACAACATTCGGTTGAATTTACTTAACAATGGAGGTTCAGAAAACAAAATGGGATTAATGTTCCACAAATTGCAAAATTCTGTTCCAAATTTCTTATAGCAAAAATCGAACGACCATCGATTTTGGGCGGGCAAAAGATTCGATTTCCCGTCAAAATGGTTTCATCTTCCTCTGAGCTACGATCGTCATTGACCTCATAGCTGACATTGATTGGTCAGGGAAGGAGGGAGGGGGCGAATGAGTAGAAATCGCTTACCTTCCCCCCAAAATTGAATTGATACAATTCGAAAGATATCATCAGTTCGTCAAATCTTGCTCGGGGACATGAATTTTCGGGGCGATAGGAAAACTCATCTGCAATTTGATACCACGAAGTAATATTCTCTGTGTTACTCAATTCCGGGGCAAGCTCTATTTCTTTTTAACTGTCAGGTTTTCCTTTTAAGTATAAATAAGGCTTCATTCTTTTCAAAGATCAATAGCTTCGATTCGATCAATCAGTTCAGAAGATTTTTGGAAAGTTTTCCTTGGTTTTTAAAATGATTGATAAGGTAAGTGTGGCCTCTACCGCTTAAGGTAAAATTGTACGACAAAAAAGAAAAGAATTATCGGTTAGATTCTTAGTTGAGGAAGATAAAATCTAATTAATTACAAGTGTTTTTGATTGCTGTTTTAAAAATATTTTATTTATTTAATATCCATCAGTTATGGCATTTCTTTTATTAGAGTTCATTTAGAATATGTCATTGTAATGAAAGGTTGATTTTAAGGGGAAGACAAAATATTTTAATCCGATTTCTGGTTTTAATAATTGAAATCAAGATCTTTTCATTCTTTAAATTTTTATGCATTTGAGTCAATAATATTTCTATATCTAAAGATTCAGCAATGATTATTGCATTGCAAAATTGGTAAAAATGTTTGCAGATTCTTAAACTTGTTCAAATAATAAAAAATAAAATTGTAGTAAAGGATTTGTTGAACAGTCTAAAATCATTGAATTTATTATATAAAAATATTAAGTTTAATTGAAATTAATTTTTGCTTTAAACTCTTCAATGAAAATATACCATTTGAAATGATTTTTTGGTAAATAGTTGTTAGCTATTTAAAGAATAATTAAATGTTATGAAGCATTTTCTATACTTCCATTTTAATTTGATAAAAAATCCATAATTAATAAAAAATATTCTAAATGTTTCCAAAAGGTTTTTTAAAAAAAATAGGGATTACAAATGCCATTTTGTCACAATTTATTATGCATTTAATATTCTTTATATTAATTATAAATATTAGTAAATGTGTTTATTAGATAATAAAATAAATATAATCGACAGTCTGAAAGATGTTTACAGTCTAAAAATTTAAATTTGAGGGAAAAAATAAGATTTGAAGTAATAGTTTCTTCTTTATCATTTATTCCTTGCATTAATTTTAAGCCTTATTTTCAATTTTCATAAATAGTATGAATAGTAATAATTTTCATTTCAAAATGCTCTCATTAATAATGAAAATATTTTCTACATTTTATTGGAATATATTTTAATTTTTAATTTTACTTTTAAAAAATTCTCCAAACCACCATCATGTTAATTTTTTTCCGATTCTAATATATTTCTCATTTTTGTCAAGTAATAAATGAAATCCTTTTTTCATGAATAAATTGTAGCTTTTTTGTTTGTGTTTCAGGTACTTTTGTTTGCTATCCTCTCCACTGTCTGCAACTGCGCGGTTTTGCAGGATTCAACTCGAATGGTTTTAAATGAAGATGATTTGCAAGAATCTACGGTATGAAACTTCGATTCATATGTTTTTTCATCCAAACGAAACCAATTTCTCTACTTATTAAGAAACCTTCATATTTATCGATTATTTTCAAAAATCAGATTTAAATTGATTGAAAACAAAGCAGAAATAATAAATATATTCTAATACTAAAGATGCATGTGTGTGTGTATTGGAGTTCTACAAAGCAACCAGCGTCAGCTAGCTCGTTTTCCCCGTGATCTAGGTATTGCGGAGTAGAGTTCTGGTTCGGGAAGGGTTGTTCCTTAACTTATTCGGGGCCGCGGTGGCCTAGTGGTAAAATCTCGGCTTCGGAACCGGAGGGTTTCAGGTTCAAGACTCGGTTCCACCGAAGAACCATCGTGTGAGGGGCCCTCTTGCACGTTAAATCTGTCAGGCCAAATGTCCTCCTGCCGGTGTGGCGTGGTGTGGAGAGGGTAGTGTCAGTTCAGGTGTCGTCTGTCATCTGCCGTGGCTCAAAATGATGAGGTCCGTCCCAAAACAGCCCTCGTGTTGCTTTAAACGGGATGTTAATATAACTAAACTAAACTGACTTGTTCTCTCTATGTGAGGTGTGTGAAAGAGACCCCCTATAAAAATAGGGTTGTAAGCGTATGTGTGAGTGTCATCTTCATATGAACTAAAGTCAGGCTTCTGCTTTCGGGTTCTCAAGGATCCTTACTCTCCGAAGTAACTGCACCCCTCTTTTTTCGTCCTTTTGGAATTTTGAATTGGAGTTCAACCGGGGGGGGGGATAAGATACAATAGATCTACACGGCAAATTGCTAAACCTAGACTTACCAAATTTGGCCCATGTGTACTTTGAAAATCGGAAATAATGCACCGTAGAGATTGTATTTTTAAAAAAAATTTCGAAGTTAAAATTAAGAGAATTATTTTTAACTATAATTTTCAAAAATATTACAGCACAAATATATTTTATATATATATAAAATTAAAAAAAATTCGCAATGATACCAAAATAAAATTTTCATCTTTTAGTGTATTAAAAATCTTTTTTAGCAAATTTTTCAAATATATGTTCCATCTCAGAGAAACTTTAATCAACAGTTACTGATCATGAATTTTTCTTCCATTATTGTTAATAAAGCTATAATTTATTTTGCCATGCTAGATATCTTTTTGTTTAATGTTTTAAAAAAAAATTTCCAAATCCTATTATATTTACAAATAAAATTTAACTTCAAAATAGTTGAAAGCAGTTTTTAATTTTAGGTGAAATAATACAAAAAAATTAGAAATAATGTTTATTTATTATTTACTACCCAGGTATTTGGTGGCAGTAATTCCGAATCCAAACTTGTAGTTCTGAATTCAGATGTTTGTTCTGTTGGCCGTTTTGAATGATAGTTGCAGCATAAATATCGTGCAATGCATTGTGAGTTATTATATTAATATTGAAAGTGTTTAAAAGTGTTTTTTTCAATCTTTTGCAGAACCCATCAATTCCTTACAACTTCGAATACGACTCACGTGACCAGAATGGAACTACGCTATTCAGAAAAGAATCAAAGGATGGATCTGGAAAAGTGGAAGGTCGCTACGGTTACAAGGATATGCACGGAATCGAAAGAATTGTAGAATATATAGCTGATAAGGATGGATATAGAGCAAAGATAAGAACAAACGAACCTGGAATAGACAGGAGAAATTCTGCCTCAGTCGAATTCTATGCCGATACATCCAACCAGCACGTACAAATTGCGAAGAAGAATGGCGAAAATTTGGCTGCTATCAGGTATTCACCAGAGGTAACTGCTGAAGAAAAGAAGAACTTGGTTGCTGAAAAAGTAAATGCTGAAATAAACAACCAATATTCCGAAGTTTTGTCCCATCCCTCTTCAATTAGAAGTCAGCACCATCTCTTCCCTCAAAGGCAAAGTGATATTCTTCGATTGAATCAAAAGGTCCAACTCAGTTCTGTCCAGCTTGAGCAACCAAGAGAAATTCCTGCTACACCATCTACTGAAAATATTGCCATTCCTCAACAGCTCCATTACTCCCAGCAATTTGCAGCAGCCACAGGTGGTAGGCAGCAGTTTGAATTTAATACTCAAGGCCAAGCAATTCAGTATGTGCCTTCACAAGCTCAGCCACAATTAACACCTGTTAATCATCAGGTTGTTGCCGTCCCTCTTAACCAGTTTTACATACCTCAAAACCAGCAGTCTGTTGCGTTGCAGAATGGAGTAGTATCTTCAACAGCTCAAGCTCAAACCATTGCTCCTCAAGTCATCCCAACTCAGCAATACTATTCTTTAGCAAGTCACCCTCAACAGGGTAGTTGGCAAGTCACAGTTCCCTCAAGTTACACCCAGGGAACCCACAAGGGTACCGAATATACTCCTTTGGGAAGGCAAATTTCAGGGCTTTCAAAATATTTTCAGTAAAATTTTTAATTGAGAAAAAAAAGCATGCTTCTAGAAATTGAATGATTTATCCTAGTATATTTGGATGAATTGAAAGTTTGTTTGTTGTATGTTGGAAATGCTTGTTGTAAGTGAAGTCACGTTTTTATTTGTTAATTAAAAATTTCTATGAAAAATGTTTCTTTTTTCGAGTCATTATGTTTAGTGATTGTTTACTTTATATATTCCTCACAGAAAACCAAGTAACAAGCATAATACAGAACATAACTGTCGTACGAAAAATAATCATATTTAGTACAATTCATAATTCTAACTCATAAAGTTAACATATTTAATTATAGTGTGATAATTCTAGCTCATATTTAATATAGTTCATTACACATATTGAATTTAAAAATCTCAAAGTTGTAGCAAATTTTATAAATCAAAGGTAACATAGTTCAAATACATTGGCATATCACATTAATTTGGAAATAATATGTTGCATTTTATAACTATTCAAATAAATTCTTTTTTTCAGATTTAAGAAACTAAAAAGATTTATTGGAAAATTTACAGCATTTCGAAATTTGAATATTATTATTGACTATTTCAATTAAATGTAGCAGTCTTAAATGATACATTTTAAATATACATTTTTTGATAATCCGTTTTAATTTATTCATAGCCACTGTATTTCTGTAATCTGTGAATAACAAAATGTGTTATTTGAAAAATTCATTAATTGGTGAACTTTGCTGAGTTAGCAAAACTTTGTTTAATTTTGGTCGAAAATCATTATTCAATTTATAGCTGGATTCTTAAAGAAAATTTTTAATGTTTATCAGATAAATTAAAGTTTGTTGGGTTAGCTCTCCCATTACGAAAACATTAATTTTCACTTAAATATTTTACTAAAAACTTATATTAAAAAAGGTATGAAGCATTAAAAAAGATATGTAGATAGTATGATGTATATTAGGAAAGAAATGTAGATATTACAATGTATATTACGGAAGATATGTGGAATTTAACTTTGATCAGATATAAACTGTTTTAAGACAGTGATTTTAAAATACTTGACTTAGTAAAGAAGATTATTTCCTCATCATGACAGTACACTGGTCCTTTGGCATTAATTATACTACAAAAATTAATACAGGCTAAGAATTATAAATACATTGTTGCTGCTAAGAAAAATATCATAGTTCTTTTATAGAAATGACACTTTGTGGAGATATTACAATTATCATAAAAACATTTCCTTACAAGTTTTTGGGATAATGATCAAAATGAACTTGATCCATTTAAATTAATTTTCAGAAGAATATATAATAAAATATCATTCCATAAAAAAACGTGCATTGAGTTGATATAATTTTAAAAAGCTATTTAATTGGTAAAACGTGTCTTTTCTTCTCAATTTAAGACCATGAAACTAAAGAGGACAGATTTCAATAGAAAATAGATTTATTTCTGCATAAGTGTAACAAGGACGAGGAGCGGGCACATAGAACATAAAAATAAATAAAGCGTCAACATGGCAGCAGAATAATCTTCACAAGGACAAAACACCGGACAGCACATTGAATACAGAAGAACGATGCAGGCCTGCACGTGATTTTACAAAAATTTCAATTGATAATGAGAAGGGTAGTCGGAAGCAACCGGCTAGCTTCTTCAATCAACTGAGTATCATGGGTCAAGATACAAGGACAGATTGATACAGATTCAAATACCTGGAAAATAAATCACATGTTCTTAACTGATCAACATAAATGTTCTTTTAAAATCAGACATTCTTTGATGCTTCTAGAATTAATTAGGAGATTGCTTGATACCCTTTATTCCTTTGATCCATGGAAAAGTGATCTCATGTTTGCAAAATCTGTTTTTCAATACGCTACAGACTAAATGAATAACAGACTAAATAAAAAAAAATTTAAAATAAAAATAAAATTAATTTCTTGGCCCATTTGATTCATCTCACTGACATTTAGTTTGATTTCACTTCCTTGTTTGTATTTTAATTGATTTGAATTTGATAATCTATCATTAAAAGACAAAAAAATTTCCCAGTCACAAAAATTATCAGTTTGCTTCAGTGAAATAAACTACTAGACCTGCCAGAAAAATTTTAGTTCAAATTTGGCTCGTTTTGGCAAACAATGACATCTTAGTAAATGATCAATCGAGTCTTTAAAAATATTTAAAGAAGATTTTAACATTTGAACCGAAACACCATACAGTAATAAAAGTTTAGACTTTATTCTTTAACCTTAAAATAATTGTTAAAATGTATTAATAATCATAAATATCGGGAACATGCATAAAAATACACTTTTAATATCATCTTAATACTAAATGATCATTAATATCATCGTATTACTTCGTAATATGAAACCCAGGAACTAAAATTAAAAATATAATATTGTAAAAACACTTAAAATACTTTGAAAAATTAAATAATTAAAAAAATTATGGTAATAAAATTGACATAATTTCAAAAAGCTTAATAGAGGAAAAAGCTTATTTGAAAAGATTAATTTAAAAATTTAAATTTTTTAAAATTATAATTGAAAATTGTAACTTTCTAATGGCTGAAAAATAATATATAATTTATTTGATAATTATTGCTCATTAGTAAATAATAATAATTTAAGTAAGTAATAATAAAATTTAAAAAATGGGGGAAAAGCGTTATAGCCACATTTCCTAAGTCTTCAGTCATAAATTCGAAAGCACTTTAAACATCATATTACATATTTATAATGTAATTTCATTGCATAATAAGTGTAATAATGAATTCTGGGATATAAATAAATAAAAAGTTGGGGGAGTTTTATTTTTATTAATCAGTCTTCAAGAAAACCATAAATAAATTTTCCCGATTTTAGAAAACTTAAATTTCTACATAAAGCAATGTAGTTTGAAAAGATTTAAGTACTATAAGAAAGGAAAGACGTTATTCTCTTTAAAAAAAATTTAATAACTTCTATCAAAAATTCTTAAGAAAGTTAGAATCATTACTTTTTTGACACGATTTTTTCTTGCATAGATAGATTCAAATGTCGTATCAAGAAAATATCTGAATTTCAATCTTTCCAACGTATTTAATTTTCTCTTTTTCAAATTAGTATCACAAAGAGACCATTAAGGTAATCATAAAGTAATATAGGTATTATTTTCGATTGTATGGCAAAAAAAAAAAATCTGGATAATTTTTTCTCACCATATAATAATTTAAAAGGACATATTATAGAACATTATCTACCATAAAATTAAATAATTTTTGAATAAATATAAAAATAAACTTACATAAATAAGTCATAAAAACCACAGAAATAGGAATCTAGTAATGTCTTGCGTGGTGTCGGGCTTCATATCGTGGAACTTCGTATTTTGGCTCAGGAGCTTCATATTTAGGAGCTTCGTATCGTCGAGCTTCATATTTTGGGAGTTCGTACCTTGGTGCAGGGATTTCGTATTTGGGGGCTTCGTATTTTGGTTCAGGGATTTCGTATTTGGGGGCTTCGTACTTTGGTGCAGAGATTTCGATTCTGCGAGCTTCGTATTTGTGTTCGTGGGTGGAGGAGGATTGAGAAGCTTCGTATTGGGGTTTGGGTGCTGCGGCAGCTTTGGGCTCTTCAACAACAATTGGTTTAGCTTCAATGATGACGTCAGCGGGATTCTGGTTGTCGGTTCCAGGTTCGTTAGTCTTGATTTGAGCTTTGTAACCATGCTCATCGGCAGTGTATTCTACTACTCGTTCGATACCTTTGTCATCCTATAGTTAGAAAAAAAAAAATCTATGATATCGAAAGAAGAAACGACCATGTGATATATAAGAAATGCTCTTAAAGAAAAAAAAATCTAGTTGATAATCAAATAAGGACAAATTAATTTCTTCAAGTAGAATTGCTTTTCTTAGAGCAGGAATTAGACGATTTGTTCAAGTAGAATCAGTTTTGTGAGCGTAGAAACTACTAAGTTTGTTCAAGTAGAATCAGAGTAGAAATTTGTCCATTTATTCAAGTAGAATCAGTATTCTTAAAGAAAAAATTAGTCACTATATGCAAGTAGAATCAGTTTGTTAAAGAAGAAATTTGTCAGTTCATTCAAATAGAATCAGTATTGTTAAAGAAAAAATTAGTGAATTTTTACATGTAGAACCATATATAAAGTAGAAATTAGTCAGTTCGTTCAAATAGTACCAGTTTTGTTAAAGTGAACATTAGTCAGTTCATTCAAGTGGAATCAGTTTTGTTAAAATAGAAATTAGTCAGTTCATTCAAGTGGAATCATTATTATTAATAATCATTATTATACTCGTCGACAGTTCTACAACTCGTTCGATAACTTTGTCATCCTGTGAATGGAGAAGGAAAAAAAAGAAGTTACGAGATTTAGAAATGAAATGAATAGATGAGATTTTTAAAAGGTGCGAATCATTCTAGTAATAAAATAAGAGCTGACATGCAATATTGTTAATTTTTCAGAAAGTCGACGATTTACGTGGACTGGAAGTAAGTGCTTGTTTTATCCAAATACAATTTTATGAACAAGCTATTGTATTTATCTTTTTCTACACAATGTTACATTGCATTTACACTTTACTTATGTAAATATTTTGATTGCCTATAACGTGACAAAATTTGCAAGCGTCTAATAAGACTAATGTTTTTTGCTTATTCCCCTTGGATTGAAAACCAATTAAAACCATGATAAGAGATCGGAGAATGATAGGTGCAGTAGCTTTTGAGAGTAAATGCTGCTCAGTACACGAAGGCAGAACTATTTCTTTATTTCATATGAATATGACACTCACAAACTGTTTTGCACGATCCCTTTTTAAGGAAGGGCTCTTTCACCCAACTCACATATAGAACAGACTAAAGAACAAACATGTTCGAACTGGGACTCGAGCCTGGCACACTCTGTTCACGGAGACGACGCGCTACCTCAAGTCTAGGACATCGGTATGAAAATAATAATTTCAAATTCTGCATTTAGAAGCTAAATGTTGAAATTAGCTCTCAACCAATAACATAAATAATTGCAATTTATATTTCTAATGCAATAAATCTGCTATAAATCCTTTTTCAATTATTTTATGTATAGAGATATTGCTACTTAAATGGCCAGTTCACATTTATTAATCCGAAATGGTCTGTACGAAAGCAATGTATAAATTTTGATAAAGTAACGGTTGAATTTTATAGTCATATGTGTTTTGTTAATTAATAATATAAAAATATTTCCCAGTTTTAGATAAGATTAGCCCATTTGCATCATACGAAAATATGGAAAAAAGGCCCCTATCACGGAATCATATTTAGGTGTAAAGTTGTAGAAAAGTAGAAAAAAATCCTTTTTGGGCATTATTTGTTAGTAATTTTGCTCAGTGTGGTAATATTTGAAATGTGGGATGCATATAGGTATATAGTATATAATATACACCTATATTATAAAAAAATATCATATGCATATATGAATATATCCTATGCATATATGAATGTATCATATGCATATCTGAATATATCCTATGCATATATGAATGTATCCTATGCATATATGAATGTATCATATGCATACATGAATATATCCTATGCATATATGAATGTATCATATGCATACATGAATGTATTATATGCATACATGAATGCATCATATACATACATGAATGTATCATATGCATACATGAATGCATCATATGCATATATGAATGTATCATATGCATACATGAATGTATCATATGCATATATGAATATATCATATGCATAGCATATAATATGATGCAGCGTATATACACGCTCCAGTGATAGTAACCAGGAAAATTGAGCGTATATATACTCAAATGATGCAAATGGGTTAAGAGTTTCGAGAGAATGCCAATTTCTTTAAACTAAAACGCATGATGAAAGCAATCCAGAGATTCAAGCCATGTCTTTTCGCATTCTTGTATGAGTGGGCATGCTCACCTTGTATCCGTAGCTTCCTGCTACTTTCTTTCCATCGCTCTTTTCCTTTCTGAAGGTGGTGGTGCCTTTGTCGTCGTTGGTCTCGTAGCCGAATTCGTAAGGGATGGGCTGCAAGAAAAAAAGATATGTATACTACTATGGAGAAGAAAAATATTAAAATCATCTGTGCTACGATAAATTTATAAAGGTATCGAAAAAAGTCAGCATTCTCTAAATCAGGAAATCTAAATATTAAGTTAGACTCAACCTTTATAATCTAGATAATATTATAACTTCTTCTTGCATACAGCCGACCACACCGCCATCACTGAACGTTGCAGTATCGACAGGATTTGTAGTGGTCGACTGCTGAACAAGTATAGCCCAACCTTACATTGACCGAAGTTAATATTATAACTATATAAATACGAATAAAAAATACAATCATGTAAAAATCATAAGTTGGCATTGTGGAAACTAGATCATCCACATTGCGAAATCAAAAGGAGATTATTATAGAAAATCTTAAGAAGTAATGCTGCCAATATTTCAAAAATTAAAGTGCTCAAACTGTAAAAGACTGTAAGCAATATTTCGAGATTTATATTTAAATTTTAAGGATTGTTTCATATATTTGCAATAAATAAGCAAAACGATGTTAAAAAAATTTGGTATTTTATTGTAAAGCATCGATTTAGCAAAAATTTAGGGAAAAATTATAAAATAGTTTCTTTACTATTACAGCCAACTAGTTTATTAAGAGTAAAATCCAAAGGATTAAAATGATCAAAACCGTCATTCTAAAGAGCAACATTTACAGCTAAATTGTAAATTGTTTACCATTTAAAACAGGCAGTTACTGTTAAACTAGGTAGCCATTGGAGGAATTATAAATGAATCAGTATCCATTTAAAGATATTTTTTCCTTCAAAGAAATATGTGTGTGTGTTCACGAACTAATTTTTTTTCCAATGCAAACTGATCAGTTTTTAGTTTTTATGTTTTTGCTGATTCCTAGTTGTTTTGATTTGAAATATAAAATTGATCTGCTTTATTGATATTTACACACTAAGAACAATAATCAGACAAAAATAACAATATAAACATTGGATTTTTACTATTGAAGATTAGGAATTATAAATTAATATCAATGTTATCTTAATTTATTGAGACTTATAATAAAAAAAGAGTAAAATACAGAATCAAGAAAAAATCCTATAAATGTTTAAACGAGTTGACTGATTTCTGAGCTAACCTAAACTCATAAAAAATTATACTGAATACTCGAGGTGAAAAATTCTTTTCTGGGGGGGGGGGGATGTTTAACATTAAACGTGACTAAGAAATAAAAAAGCTTCAGCAAAGGATCATGGGAAAAATAAAGATTTGCAACCGATTTCTTCAGTTATAAAACCAGAACCCTTTTTTTTTTACTAATTAAAGATTCAGATAGCATTGAAGGTAAATACTACAAATGCCAATTTTTAAAATATTTAAAACACCAATTTCACTTTGGATTATTCAAGTAATTTTTAACTAACTGACTAATAAAAAATTGCTAAAATTAATTCTTTCCTTTACCTTTGACTTTAAAACGGAAAGAATTTTAGTAGAGAAATTTAGATAATGCAATTCGTGTTTAACTAATTCATTTCAATTTAAAAAATAATCAAAAGCTGTTTTTTTTTAAAAACTTTTATCATCATATTAAGTGGCCGAATTTTTTTCATTTTAAATATTTTCATTTTTAATTTTGTGAAATATAGCTTTTCGAATTCATTATAATTCAGTGTCATTACTCTGCATCGAGAATTAATTAATGATTAGATAATAATTAAGTCGGAAAACAGCACAAAAAGCTATAATCAAAAATGCACAGGTAAAACATAATTAGAAAGAATTAGCATATCAAGAAATAAGAGAAAAAATTGTTACAGGAACACTTTTTTCGAACTACAATGCTAGTCAAGTTAAATAAAAAAAGAATATAGAAAATATGAGGCTCACTTCGTTTTTTTGTTCCTTAGCAGCAGGTGCTCCGTAAGGAAGTGCAAGGGATACAGCAACGAAAGCTGCAATAAGGAAAACCTGCAAAAAGTGCATATTATACATTAGCGCAATAAGAGTCTGTGCAAACAGCTCAAAATAATTTCAAATTTGCAGCATTTGCAAAATATTAAAATGTGAGATATATTTAAAATTAGCATTTCTTAAACTATTAACTTGGGTTATTTTTAAATCTTTTTTTTTCTTTTAAATTATACTCTAAAACAAGGATTCCTAAACTTTGCTGTTTGTCAGCAATGTTTTGGACGGGAAAATATCTTTTTTTTTAAAGTTCGAAATTTGAAAAAAAAATTTAAAAAAAAAAAAACGTTAAATATTTTTTGTCAGAATTGAAAGCAATATTTTGGCATTTTTGAAGCAAAAGGATTTTCTTAATTTTTACTTGTATCTAAAGCTTGAAATTATGTTAACTTATAAATATGATCACATTATTTAATAAAAAACTATATAGAACTATTCGTGAAGCCTTTGCACTACTTTGAGACCGTTTATGATTCAGTCATAAGGTTTAAAAATATGCAATTTAGGAGCATTTTAAAATGTAAACATTTTGCACATATATATGAATGTTATTTTTCTGTCAATAAATCATTAATCATTAATTTCAGGGTTTTTCTTCCAAAATGATACAAAAATTTTATTTTCAACATTACCATTTTTTTTTCCTGTTTTTTTAGAATAATTATTCATTCTTAAAAATGTGTTTATTTTCTATTTAATATAAAAATATAAAAATGCACCACTGTTTACTTTGTAACTTAGAATGATTAATTTCACATCATTTTTATATTACAGTTTATATAACCTAAGTAAAAAACTCAACGTTTTCATTCAATTAAATTTTTTTGAATGATCATTTGAGATTTTTTTTAAATATTATTAATGACACCTACAAAATTCTACATTGATTAAATATTTAATAAACGTTTCCAAGAACTTCAAGCTCACTTACAATAAAAAAGGGGTTTTTAACTCTCACCTGCATTTAAAAATAATTTAAAAAGAGAATTTAAAATTAATGAAAACCTTTTTCCATCCGAATTAAAATTAGTAAAATTTCACTCTCTTGACTCTTCTTGTACAGGGTCAAAATTTGCTCTTCTGATATAGGAATTCATCTGATGAAAATATACTAGTACTTTTGAAATGTTGAACGATTAAAGCCAAAAGATAATTCTTTAAAATTTTCTTTTAAGTCTTTGGCAACTTACTAGCTATCGTCTGATAACTTGTTAAGAATTAACGACACAGATTTCTCACGAAACACCTGAACAAAATTTCAAACTATGAAAATCAATTACTGTAAAATTCAACAAGCTCAAAAAGATTTCAGAAATCTTTGAGTATATAAGTTAAAAAGTCATCTCCACCAAATGGTTGAAGATTTATAGACAATCAGAAAAACTTACCTTTGCGATCATGGTTTATTTCTGAAGAAATGTCACGCAAATCAGAGTTGAAGACTGAAGACAAGTGTGTCTTTGAGTGAAATAATGAACGTTTATATACCCACAAATCGGAATTATATAACAAATTAAATGTATCAAGTTCATGTACCACTTTAATTGATCACAAGAATTTGAACTTACATCTATCTTATGGAAGGCACTTTCCGATACATTTCGCGTTTTTTTTCTCCCTTGCAGCAATACTTTGCATTGACCGAGTCACCGCCTAATGTGATCTAAAAAATAATTATCTCAAGTGTGAATTGAAAAAATGAGTTTGGTAAAGTATGCGATTTCGTAGGATTTCTCCCATTTTTTTTAATTTTAATTTTATTTTTAGTAGTTTTTTTTTGTGTGTGTATGTGTGCAGTTTGCCTTATCTCTGACCCTCAAAGCATATATAATTTTTTTCAATTAACGATAGCTTTTAGGGTTCCTTTAGGGAAAATTTACGAATTCGAAGGTCATTATTGACATCTCGTTTATTGGTACTTCTCAGATGGTTAGATAACATTACAATTAAAGGTTTGTGTGAGAAAGTATACATTTGCTTATAAGGCATATTGAGAAATTAATATGTTAGACCGTAAGTGACTTTATGTACTAACATGATTGATTGGTTTCGTTTTTTGAAGTGTTTCAAGGCTTTTACTTTCTATGCATGAAATATCTAAAACGAAAACGAATAATTCTCAAGATACATAAAATAAAATAAAGTCCAATGAATAGACATAAAAAATATATTCTAAAAATATTTCTATGATAGCAAACTATTTTGAAAAGAAAAGTTTCTTTGAAAATATAATTTTCAATTATCTAGAGCAGAGTTTCCCAAACTTTTTTGTGTCGTAGACCCCTTGCCATGTTTTTCCGTATTGAATAGACCCCCTACTTACCTGATATTGATTTCCTGTAAATTTCTAACTGTAGTGAAGTTTACTGTTAAAAGTTTACTGTTAAAAGTTTACTGTTAAAGTAAAAACACATGTTAATTTATACATTTATCAATTGAATTTAAATTTATACTACTCAAAATAAAATTTCTTATCTGTTATGTAAAATCTATGTAACATGAAATAAACATAAAATAAACTAACATAAGCAAAAAGTCAATATTTTTAATGAGAAGGATGAGCCAGATGCTTTAACAATAAATTATCAACATTTGGCGTCAATTTTGTAAGGGTTAATCTTAAATCTCCTCGGCTAATGATGTCCAGTCTGTTTCTTTTATTCGTTAAGAGATTAATAACAGCGCTAAACCCCTTTTCCACTAGGTATGACGATGGAAAGGAGATTAAAAATTTCCTCGCTATATTCCATAATACGGGATAAGTAACGGGTATGTTGCAAAGAAGCCAGAATTGCTGATATCCGTTTTTAAACTGAACCTTAAGTTCTTCGTTTGTACTTAGTTCTGTCAGTTCCTCTTGTATTATGACATTCGTTTCTTCTATGTCACCATATGGATTAATTATCCATGGTGGTATAACCATAGTCAAAATATCCTCAAACCTCAAAAATCCTCAAAAATATCCTCATTAGTATTTATAGAGTGACGAATTGAACAAGTCAGTGCAAGGTAGCGAAGCTCTGAGACTGCGACTCTCGGGTTTTTACGGGTTCAAAACGTGTTGTGACCACAAATCGAATACCAACACCCTACAGCTTACACAATTTTATAAACATATATAATTTTTTTTTTTACTTCATAGGTACTTTTATGAATAATGTAAGTGTTTTGATATTATAAGATAGTATGATGTGAGTAAATAGGTACTATCAGTATATGTGTTGAGATTTACTATCGTGGATCCCCATTTTCATTTCATTGACCCCCTAATTTTTTTTTCGCTGACGTAGACCCCTTGCAGGTTGTCATAGAGGTCTAGGGGTCGATATAGACCACTTTGGGAATCACTAATCTAGAGTATTTGATTAAGGTGGTGTATTTGAGCAATTAAATGTCTTAGAACAATTGATTTATTTTTGTGATTTATTTTGAATTTAGAAAACTTATAACACTTTGAGCTAGTACATTGAAATTTTCATTTTTTAAAATATTTATATTGTTAGATATCGTATAATATGGATAAAAATTAACACCTATTTAATCGACTGATTTTATTTTTATGTAAGAGATCAATTTTTCTGATCTCCTCTGATTTCTCTTTCAATTTTCCGAAACAATAATAATCAAACCAAACTTTTGAAAAGAGCATTGTAGTCAAAGCATCTGAAAAAGTAGGCATTGGAATCAATATTCCGGAATTTCTTTCGATTCACCAGGGTGACCGTGGCCAGTTGATCAGGTCTCGGTTTAGTTTAATTTTTTGAACCAAGATCAGATGACGAGGTTGACACCTGAACTGGCAACCCCTCTCCACACCACACCAGTGGGAGGACATTTGGTCTGACAGATTTAACGTACAAGAGACCCCCTCACACGACTGTTCTTCGGTGGAATCGAGTCTCGAACCTGAAATCTTCCGGTTCCGAAGCCGAGACCTTACCACGGGCCACCGAGGCCCCGATAAGGTCTCGGATTCGGAATCAGAATGTCTCGCGTTCGAGACCCGATTCCATCAAAGAACCGTCGTCTTTGGTGGAAATGTTAAATGCACATAAAATCAATTGGGACCAAACACTCTTCCAGGGGACGAATGGGGAAGTTTGGAGAGGAGGGGTGCCAGCTCAGATGGCGTTCTCGTCACCTGACAGGGGTTCGAAATTGTGAGGATCATCACAAAATAACCTTAGCATTGCTCTAGAGCTAAAGCAGGGTGTTAATTTAACTAAACTCTTTCTATTTGCCGTCTGGTCTCAGCGCCACATCTTTACGACTCCGAGATACGTTAATTAATTGGTCAGCCTTTTATTTGAATTTGTAACACTTCTAATAGCTTAGTGGTGAAGGAATATAAAAGATCTATAGATACTTCGAGTGCCTGCCTTTATGGAGAGTACATAGAAAGGAAATATTGATATGAGGGTGTCACTACCTGAAGACAAATTTTATAACAGGGTAATATCATCAAGTCCTGAGCGCCTTCACCCTTGGTAATCCTTTGATAACGATAGGAATAAATTATATATTGTTGCAGATTTCCGATTAAGGCGATTAAGCAATTGATGAGAACTGGGCTTCAGATCAACCACAAACAAATCTATTAAAAAGTGCTGTTAGTGAAGCTCTCAAGTAATTAAATATGTAAGATATACATATATTTTGATTTATAAGTAAACGAGGGCGGACATTTTATGACTAGAAAGAAGATTGAGAGGAACTTACACATTGTATCAGGGCTGATATTAGAAAAACGCTGCGATATGGAATTAGTTTTATTAAGTATTATAATGTTATAACCTTACATGCATATAAAAATTGTAAAAGAAAACTTATCAGAATTAATCTGTATAAAACCGCGTTAGAAAATTTTAAAAATGTGACTGAAATTTTATTTCAAATAGAATCAAATTATCAAAAGCATATTATCTATGTTTTATCTCAAAAATGATATCATTTGAGTGGCTTCATTCTTATATAAAGTCTTAATTTCATCTTTCTTTGGGATTTAACTGATTCGAAACAATTGAGTATACCACAGTTATTTCACTAGGTAAGACATGATGCCACTCTAACTCAGCTGCTTCAAATCTAAAGACTCATCCTTCTGATAATAAAAATATCCCTTAAATGTATTGCTTAAACCATAGGTTCCCAACCAATTTTTTGTACTGGCGCCCCCTTTTATATAGAATGTTCCAATACCGCCACCTTCCCACTTTAGATAAATAACAGCGTACATAATGCATAATGAAAACAAGAATTAAATTTTTAAAAAATTACTAATAGATAGAATATTGTTCGAATTGAAACGCTACTGAATTTCTTCTTTACTTATAAAAGTTTTTGCTTACTGTTATAAAGACAGGCAGCTGTTTTGATGATACGAAGTAAGCCATAATAAAACTATTGCTTTTTAAATAAATAAACTGACAGAGAACAATCAAAACGCATATTTAATTATATTAAAAAGTATTTTGACATAAAAAATTTAATGACATCGAATTTTGAAGTTGTTTTTTTTAGACTGTATTTGATTAATCTTTTCATGCCTCTCCGGGCCATATCAACGTCCCCTAATTCTCTCTTGGTCCTTTACCACCCCCTTGAAAACCTCAAAGGCCCACGTTGGGAACCTATGTTTTAGACTTTTGCGTTTTAGTGTATAATTTCCTTGATTAAAACATATGCTAACAGTTTAATATTTTTGGTATAGAAAAAGAGTTAAAAGAATTGCGTTTTTGAAGGATACTGTGACTGCTAGATGCATATGAATCAGAAATTATACTTAATCACTTGTCAAAAAAAGCTTAGTTGTAAAAAAACAGGATATCCGTTTGGTTAGCTCCAATTGCCTCTTTTATTTATTTATTCATTGCGTCATTTTCTCTGTTTTGGTTTGAAGAGCAGGTGTCAAAGTCGAACAAAGTATTAGACAGTTCGCGCCAGATTTGGAAATGAAATAAATCGTCTGCCCAATAGCACAATTGTACCAACTCATAGTTAAAGAATGTTGCTGAAAAATAAATAAACAATTGGCAGTTGGATAAAGAAAGAATGAAAAAAATGAGTTTTTGCATTTGTTGGGTAAGAATTTCTTCAATATGCATCTATAATAATTCTTTTTTCAAGAAATGTTACACTATTCAATAAGATGGATTAATGATGTTCTGTACTTTAAATCTTTAAAAAATTTGAGAGAGGTAAGATTCTTAATTAACTTTAAATTATCCTTCAGTAATATCGTAATTTAAGAAAAAAGAATTTTACTGTTGTAATCAATAGTTGTATTATGGCGTATTATTTATTATTTTATCATTCTATTCAGGTTCTCGAATTCAGAATATTCATAAACCAAAAGTTTATTATTTCAAGATAAATATGCAGATTAAATACGCTCTCACATATCCATACAAAGATATAACTATAAATTAAAGATTGAATATCAGGATAACAAATGTCAAAGAAATAAACTGTAAAAGTTACAATTTTTATGAATTCTTAAATATTAGGATTACAATGTGTGCTTGTATTGAATTAAAGGATTTTTTATTAAGTAAATTGAAATAAAATTTCATATTTGTAATATAGTGGAATATTAATTGTTCATTATTTTGTTAATGATATATTCTGTAAAAACTAGCTTTTAATATTATTTTGCTTGAAGATAAAATTTTAATTTCATTATAATTTTTTATAATAATGAAACGCTGTTATTTGTATGTCAGAATATCAGCAATTAATAATTATGCTTAATTTTTCAAGATTTTTTTTTCATTTAAGGATTTTCCTAATGAAGTTTACTGATTTCATTTACTATTCTATGCTAATGTTATTAAAAGGGGGTGGACTTCTAATATTAAGCCTCAGTTAAGTTAAGTTTGAGGCTTAAGAAAGCTCAATTATATTGAGATTTCTTAAACCTTAAAACACCAAGCCTCTGGCCATTGCTCTTCTTTCAATTTTGTTTGACGCTTCTTCATTAAGAGCAAGCAAATAACTTTTTCATAAGAAGCTGCCGCGCCCGTTTTTGCTCCTGGCTTTTCATTAAAGCGTATGTTTGATATACATGATGTTTTTTTAAACCACATATTGCCTTGTACTCTCCAATTATTGGTATCAGATTAATGGTAATTTAGTGATCAAACAAAAAAAACCCACTTTTTTTAGGTAGTTTATCATGGGTGGTCACAGTATCCCCCCCCAAAAGCCTTCAGCATATAGGTCTCAGCTTATGCCAACACTCTTAGCTTGGCAATATCCTAAGCCAGTTACTAATATCACCCATTTGGGAATAATTTGCCAGAGGCTTTTGGACCTGAATTTCTAGCAGAGTAACATAATTCGGAAAAAAACCCGTATTTAGTGGGAATAAACTACTCTAAAATTACAAAGCGGAATCCCTATGCTACATTTTTTGATTGATACTTAGGAAACAAAAAACTTTTAATATTGTTTAATCTCTCTCTCTCTTTTGCAGAAGTAAATCGTTAATGAAATGTGAAATTTAAATCGCTTCGCGAATTATATTTGGAAAAAAAGTAGCCTCCAAACAAGTCCTCCACTATTCCAATTTATATTAATCCATATGAAGCATCAGATACCTTCAAAGAAATTATACCAGACGGATAATTCACAAAAATGTATAGTTAGAAAAAATCAGTGAAGAATTTCAAGGCTGAGTAATAATTCATTATGGTTTATTATAATGTGAAGGAATTGCCAATTCCTGAATCCGAAGCATCTGACATTCACATTTGAGATTTATAAATTATTTGTGTACATTAAATCCGGATTTATAGATCTTACTATTAGACTTTATATATAAAATACCCTGCGTTGCTCTAACTACCAGTATTTTACGTATTTTGGATTTTTCCGATTAACATGCCCCCATAGAGCAGAAGTTTTTCAAGGCAGTATTAAAAAAAACGGAAAGGAAGTGGTTAAATCAGAAATGCGGAAAAAAGCATTTTTAGAAAAGGTTTTACAAATAAACATCAATTTTCAAAAATACACTTTTATTAACACGTTGACTGCCAACTAGGAGATAACTCATAGATTGCACTCTTTTCTAGGACCAAACCATCTATGTAATTAGATTATACCTTTTCTACTACAATTAAAATATATCAAAAAAGTTGTCATCTAATTAGATAGATGGTCCTGATATCAGGCGATTGTAGTGGCAGTCAACGATTTAATATTCTAAAATTTATTTTTATTATTATTAAGATATTTTATTTCTTATTCTTTAATTCATAGATCATTATTGTAAATACCTTGGAATATTTTAAACAGTTTTTTTCCTCAATTTTTTTATATCAAGTGGCGTTTAGATAGATATACGAAATCAAATTTTAACTCAATGAATCGGTTAATTTATACTTAAATTCTGAAAATATCAAAATGTATTATTATCATTAAAATACATAAATGTATAAAATTTTACTCTTGCCAATAAAGAAAGCGAGCGAAAAATTAATTGTAAAATTCCTTTTTTACTACTATGAAACAAATCAAGTTAATAAATATTATGTAAAATTGAAATGAAAGGAGATTTATTATCCTAGAAATCAATTTTTCCCTTACTTAAATCACGTATTATTTAATATCTGTGATATCCTCAAACTTTTTTTTATGAGTAAATAATTTTTGCTCAAATGGAATTAATCAAACCACATCTTCCGATATGGTTTCTTTACCAATAGAACCTCCACAAATTAATAACCAGGAAATATCAAAATTGTTAAAGATAAGAATTAAAACTTGATAAACTAAAATAAGAATAAAAAAAGATGTCATGGAAACAACAAATGTGCAGACTTCAGATTAGATTAAAAGTTTTAATTTTTATATAACATCGTAACAATTAAAAATGCAATTTCACTTTCAAAATGAGAACTTATTCTTTAATAAGATATAATTTTAAGCCGGTATATTTTCAGTAAATGGCGTGTCATGAGAAAAAAGCTTTATGTGGAATTAAAGAATGGGAACCTTTGTCAGATGAACAATTGAACCTAATGTTTCGAATTTGCTTATAAGTTTGGAAGTTTGGTGCTAAGTTGAAGTTACTGTATAAGTATTAATAAAAAAGGTTTTTTTTAAAAAAATTCTATTGTATTTTAAATTAGTCAAAAATTATTTGAAACTGCTAGCTTTTTATGTCCTACTTTCAGAAAATGCACTATAATAATATTTTAATTTAATTAAGACTTGAAGAATTAATTTTTCTTCATATAATTTTTCTCTCAGTTTCAATAAATTTTCAAAATGAATTTTAGACATATGAATACTTGCAAATATTGTACCTATGAATAAAACGTTATTTACTGGCTGTTTTAAAATAAAACAATATGTAATGCCAATTCTAACAGAACTCAAATTAAATAAAAGCTCTATAAGAATTTTCAAACCTACTGCTAAATCTAAGTGGTGTGAACATTTAAATACTAGTTAATTTGTTTTTTTTTTTATCTCGTAATTTTGAATTCTATACCACTTTACAAATAGGGCATATTTTTATGTTTGACCTTGATCCATTCAAGAATTTGAAGGTCTACAAATTATTTATAAAGTTATATCAATAAATTCAACATTTCATTTGATTGTGCTCCTTTTTTTCAAACTTAATTAATTTTCGAATAGATTTAAAATGCACCTCTTTCTCATTTCTTATCTTCCCTCCAATACATAAAAGTACACCAAATTTTTAGAAATATAAATATTGATTTTAATATCCTTTAATTCTTTTTATAGATGAATTCAATTAAACGTAATATACAATGTGATAGTCGTATTTTAGTGAACTCTGAACTGCAGGCAGGTGGCTCTGTAGAGGCAGCTTTATAAGCCAGACAACATCTTCAAGACTGAGGGGTCACTTTTAGTCTTGTGGTCATGTCATCTGGTTACCATCCGTAAGGTCCCGGGTTCGATCCTACCTATCACCAAATAGCTCTGCTATCAGACAGAATTAAAAAAACTGTGAGAGCAGTTCTGAAAGTTGTGTGTGTGATAAAACATTAGTTAAGGTGAGAAGGATAAAATATGTTGTGGCGCCAACCTTTTGGTAAAATTTATGTTTTCGTTTACTTTCTTTCCCCACATTACTATTTGTAAATAACTTAAGTATTAACAATGTTTCTTTTTATAACTGCCTCATAACTGCCTTTTTATAACTGCCTTGCGTCTTAAAAAAGTATATAAATAGGTTTAACTATACCCACAAACAATATTATAAGAATAAACTTTACCATATTTTTGAGGAATGAAGCAGGAGTTAAATATTTAAAGAAATATTAGAAACCGAATGACTTTTATTTTTAATGAAAAACATGGAAACATTTTATTAATTATAGATTAAAATTAGTTAAAATTAAATAAAACTTTAGAAAAATTGTATTTTAGACTATATTAATGTTCTGAATTCTGAGTCTCTTCCCTATTTCTCCTAATTAGGAGGAGAACAGTACATGATTCAACAAGATCTAGAATAAATTCACACCTTCAATGGAGTTAAAAAGAGGTTCGTTTCAAATAATATTCAGGTTTTACCATGGCCTACTAAAAACCCCAGTCTGAATATTGCAGAAAATATCCATGCAAGGCTTGTTCATCGAATATATGCTGGTGGGAAGCAATTTGGGTCGCTCTCTGAGCTTCGAGTGGCATTAAATATCTCATGGTTTAATTTTTATCAAACTGAAATCCCCTTTTGGTATAATTCACTCCCAAACAGAATACTCGAAGTCATAAAGCCAATGGAAAGAATATTCTTTACTAAAACCGCTTATATTTTGTTCTTTTTATAACTATCATTCTACTTTTTTTACACGGTTTCAAACGAAAAAAAATGTATTTTTTTTATCATTTATGCTTTATTTTTTAATATTATGGTAATGATACTAATATTTTTTCGGCGAATCTTCTATGGTAGTGATACTAATATTTTTTCGGTGAATAATTGCAGTAAATATAAAGAATCCTTATTTTTTTTTTAATCTAATGTCCTACTACTTTTTTACGCAATGTATTATAAAAAATCTGACAAATGTTTTGTAACAAGTTTTTAGAATTATTATCTAGATAAACTAGATAAATTTTTAGTTTATTTTCAGAAGAATATTGAAAAATTTAGTTCCTAGAAGAGTACTTTGAATTGTGGCATTTTCCGATATACCTCTATTTAGTAAAACACGTCTACTTTCACTAATTGAAGGAAAAAAAAGGAAATTTAAATTTCCGTAGAAAATAGATTTATTTCTGCACAACAGTAACATGGACAAGGAGCGGGCACATAAAACATAAAAATAAATAAAGCGTCAACATGTCAGCAGAAGAATATTCACAAGGACAAAACATATAACAGAACATGGAATACAGAAGAACAATGCAGGCCTGCACGTGATTTTACAAAAATTTCAACCCTTTCAACTGATGTAAAGGGTTGAATATCCAAGTTCAAGCATATACAAATTCAGGTACCTGAAAAATAAATAAACAGACATTAACTATTTATCAAAAATATTAAATTCTGTTTTCAAAAACCAAACATTAGCATGGTTAACATTTCTGATGTCTGTGATTCCGTGAATCTAAAGAAAAGTCATAATATGTATGCAAAATACTTTTTTTTTATCAAACCACAAATGTTGAGATGAAATAAATAAGAAGTTGCAGGATGCATATTTTGAAAGAGAAATATATTTATACATTTGAAGATTTATTAATACTGTAATAAACGTTTGTTCAATTATCTGGTTAATAATTAAATTGATTCGACATTGATAACATTCTATCTAAGGACAAGAAAACATATCATTAAATGTTTATCAGAATATTATTTAATAGGCAGAATATATTTTAAAATGCTGAATCTTCTAAAATTATTGATATCACGTCCGTCATTTATAATCACCTTTTGTAAATTAATAAAATTAAAGATGAATTAAAAAGTATTTCTAGAATTTTTATTTTATTTTCTGAATAAGTTTTCTTAAAAATATATCTTATAAAGGATTCTTTTCTAAATTTAATTAGGAATAACCATAATATATTTTTTTGGAATTGCAATATAATTATATATTTTAAAATGACATTGCAGTTTTTTCTCGAAAGCCATTTGAACCTACTGATATTCAATTATCTTGATCTAATCTTGGTAGCTTAACTATTTAAGGAAAAAAAATCATCCTTAATCCTCCAAATATTACCAACTGAAGTTTTCTGAATAAGGAAATGAAAGATTTCAAAACAATTTAATTTCTTTAACAATTAAAATATTTCAAAACATCTTAATTCATCTAAATGTATTTCGGCAAAACAATCTAGTATTAAGTCACTTTTTAAAAAAGTAAGGCACTTTTCAACAAGTCTTTAATATAGAGTTTACAAACCGATTGAATAAATAGTAACAAATTTGTTAAACATTTTTTTTTAATTTGGTAAACTTTTTAGGTTATATTTTCTATTTTTTCTTTCTCAACTCTCATTTTTAAAGAAATATCAAGGAAACGACATTTTTATATTTCATTCATTTTGCATTAAAAGTGAAAAAAGAAAGTTTGGAAAGGGAAATAGAGGGCTTCATTTTCTTCCTTGTTGCTGTCTCATTTCAAACTAATGAATAAATTCAAGATTTAGGGAAAAATAATAATTTAACAGGGACCAAGTAGATCAAATAAGAATTATAAAAAAATGTTAAGATTTTCTATGAATGAAATATTTCAAATAATTCGCTACCTAAATTTGATTTAAGTGTATGAGTAATTGCTTCCTATATTTTTTAACTCATCATCCATTAAAAAATTTTTACAGAAAAATATAATATCATTTAAAGATTTTAATTTCATTCATCTTCATTATGCTAATTTGTCTTTATTCTAATACACCTATAGATATTTTTTTTCAACTGTCTTAGTATAGCATTGCATAAAGAATGGCGAATTATTGATGATGCGGAAAGAAAAGGAAATTTTGATTCTGAAATCATTATTTAATTACAACAGGTTTTACAATTTAATTTTTTTTAAAAACAGATCAGTCTCTTTTTTTCCTGCAAACATGCCAGAAAATAATCATTCCTAAAAGACACTTTGTGTTGTTATTAAAAACCGTAATCTAAACATTAACTGAAATTTAAAGGAAATACAGAAAGACACTTACTAAAACAAGTCGAGGAAATCATTGAGATTGGAATCTAGTAGTATCTGGGATAATGAGGAGCTTCATATCTTGGAGCTTCGTATTGTGGTTCGGGAACTTCATATTTAGGAGCTTCGTATCGTCGGGGTTCGTATTTTGGCTCAGGGATTTCGTATTTGGGAGCTTCATATCTTGGTGCTGGGATTTCATATTTTGGGGCTTCATACCTTGGGGCAGGGATTTCATATTTTGGGGCTTCATATCTGGGTGCAGGGATTTCATATCGGTGAGCTTCATATTTGTGTTCGTGAGTGGAGGAGTGTTGTTGGGGGGCTTCGTATTGAGGTTGGGGTTCTGCGGCAGCCTTGGGCTCTTCTACAACAATTGGTTTGGCATCGAGGATGACATCAGCAGGGTTCTGGCTTTCAGTTCCAGGCTCGTTGGTCTTAATCTGGGCTCTGTAACCGTGCTCGTCGGCAACGTATTCTACAACTCGTTCGATACCTTTGTCATCCTATTGTTAGAAAAAAAATCTATGAAATCGAAAGAAGAATCGACCATGTGAAATATAAGAAATGTTCTTAAAGAAAAAAATCTAATTAATAATCAAATAAGGACGAATTAGTTTGTTCAAAAAGAATTGTTTTTGTTAGAGTAGAAATTAGTCAATTTTTTCAAGTAGAATCAGAGTAGAAATTTGTCCATTTTTTCAAGTAGAATCAGTATTTTTGAAGAAAAAATTAGTCAATTTATGCAAGTAGAATCAATTTGTTAAAGTAGAAATTAGTCAGTTTATTCAAGTAGAATCAGTATTGTTAAAGAAAAAAATAATCAATTTTTTCCCAAGTAGAATAAGTCTTCTTAAAGAAAAAAATTCTTGAATTTATACAAGTTGAACCATATATAAAGTAGAAATTAGTCAGTTCGTTCAAATAGAACCTGTTTTGTTAAAGTGGACATTAGTGAGTTCATTCAAGTGGAATCAGTTTTGTTAAAATAGAAATTAGTCAGTTCGTTCAAGTGGAATCAATATTAAAGTAGAAATTAGTTCGTTCAAGTGGAGTCAGTTTTGTTAAAGTAGAAATTAATTCGTTCAAGTGGAATTAATTTTCTTATAGTAGAAATAAGTCAATTCGTTCAAGTGGAGTCAGTTTTATTAAAGTTGAAATTAGTCAGTTTGTTCAAGTGGAATCAGTTTTGTTTAAGCAGAAATCAAACAAAAAGCATTATGTTTTCACATTAATGAAATGAATAGTGTGCTTACTTTGTATCCGAAAGTTCCTTCTACTTTCTTTCCGTCGCTTTTTTCCTTCCTGAAGGTGGTGGTACCTTTGTCGTCGTCGGTTTCATAGCCGAATTCGTAGGGAATGGGCTACAAGAAAAATTGAAAAGAGTAATGTATTATAATACACAGAAAAAGTATTATGAATAAGAACAACTGTATGTGATGGCAATTTGATTATGGTATCAGCCTTAGATCAGACATTAAAATAACATTTGTGGGGTCTGAATAAACAAGTTTGAGTATAGTTATTGCAAATATAGTTGTTTTGCTAAGATTACACATTTCATAAACAAAACAGTCATAATTTCCCTATTTTTGCTTGCTGGATATTTTCTAATCCCTCTAAGGAAAATAAAAACATAATTTTGTTTATGATTAATATTATTTACTCATTAGTTTTCAAGAAATTTTTGAATTTAACATGAATAAATTTTTTATCTGAAATTTAACTTTAAAATTTTAAACAAAATTTTTGAAAAAGAAATATAGAAATATCGGCTCTATCCTTCCTGCGAATAATTATTACTTTTAGAGATAAATAAATGCTAATAGCTGAAATGATAAAAACAATTCTTAATCTGTATTTAAAATGAAAGTTTGATTTTCTTAATATGATTAAAGTGTGCTTAATTTAAAACACACTTTAATCATTATTCGAAAGTCTAGAAAATTTATTCTAGACTTTCGAATAACCTTTAGTATAAATATTATGGACAGATTAAGTTTAAACATTTTAAGCCTAATTTATTTGGTATTCTTCTAGCATATAACAAAATCAAATATTTTATATATTTTTAAAGAATTTTTTTTACTTTCTTTTTTTTACTTTTGTTTTAGAAATTTCTCTTTACATTAGATAACGTCTATTCTATAGTACTGCATATGGATTCTAATCCTTTACTGAATTCTTAGTGAACATCTATTGCCCAAGAATTAATCATGTGCTAACTTTGTTAATTCTTTAACAGCAATTTGATCGAATTTTGCATGATCCAATTCATAGAAAACAAGCTGCTTAAAAACATTTCATGATTTAAAAAAAAGAAGAGAACATATAAAATCTGATGAATACTCACTTCGTGTTTTTCCTCCTCTTCAACATGGACTCCATAAGGAAGTGCGAGGGATACAACAGCAAGAGCTGCGACCAAGAGGACCTGCAGAAATTCATATTGCACATAAGCGAAATTAGGATTGATATATAGTATTCAAAAAAATGAATTCCGTATAAGGTGCTACTAAATTGTCGTGAAATGTAAAATAAATTTAAATCAACAATAATTCATTAACTAATTAAGACAGTTTTCTTTATTCCTTCTTTGAATTTATACATAAATTATTTTTAGGAATTAATAGGTGTAAATTATTAATAATTTATTGATTATCTTTTACTATGAACAATAGGGATTCTCGTTTTAATGATGTTTTAAAATTACGAGATAATTTAATCATAATATAAAATAAAAGAGTGATTTTTGTTAGAAATTACTTTTTCGAAAGAAAACTTTTTTCCAGAAATTTATAATCTATTCTTCAATAAATTAAGAAAGTTTTTAATTTATTTATAAACACTTAATAATGCAGATTCTGTTTCAAGGTAAGAAATTAATATCATGTCATTATATAATCATAAAATATTTAATATAATTTTTGCTATGAATTACTTTTTTGAATGAAAAACTATTTTCTATGAATCTGTAGGTAGTTTAATAATTTAATAAAGTCGTTAGCTTATTGATTACAGCTTAATAACACAGAATCTAAGAATTGTCACATCAAGGCAATTTTTAAATCATGCTATTCAAGTACGGTCAAATATAATGTTTGAAGAAAAAAACTACAATGTAAGTTTTTATATCCTGAATTCCTATCAAAATATTAATAATCATTTATAAGAAATTTAGAATCAAGGAATTTAACATGTAATTTTAAATTTAATATTTTAAATAATCAAATATCTTGAACAAAATACAAAATTAAGCATTTATATATTTAAAATAATAACAGCTTATTAAGAACAATTTGTATTCTTAGATTAAGAACACAAAAAATTAAAGTTTGTTCCAATATTTGTAAGATAATATCGTTTGTTCTGAAATAATTAAAGAAAGAACACAAAATATTAAAGTTTGTTCCAATATTTGTAAGTATCCTTTGTTCTGAGATAATTAAAAGAAGAACACAAAATATAAAAGTTTGTTCTAAGGTAGTCAAAGTAAGGTAAGGTAGTTTGTTCCAAGATTGTTAAATGAAGAACACAAAATATTAAAATTTGTTCTAAAGTTTTAAACCGATAAAAATAAATTGCTTTGAAGAAATAATCATAAAAACATTTTTTGACAGAATTCAAAGATAGGCTTCAACTGCTGAATGTAATTAGTAGGCGACTCCAAGGTAGTTTGTTCCAAGGTAGTTAAAGTAAATATAGTTTGCTCTAAGATAATTAAAGAAAGAACACAAAATATTAAAGTTTGTTCTAAGGTAGTCAAAGTAAGGTAAGGTAGTTTGTTCAAAGATTGTTAAATGAAGAACACAAAATATTAAAATTTGTTCTAAGGTAGTAAACGGATAAAAATAAATTGCTTTGAAGGAATAATCAAAAAGCTTTTTTTGACAGAATTTAAAGTTAGGTTTCAACTGCTGAATGTAATTACTAGGCGACTAAAAATGTGCAAGCTCTATAGCAAAACTTACCTTAGCGATCATGGTATGAGCTGCGGTTGGAAGACAACACAAATCAGAACTGAAGACGAATGTGGTTTTCGATGGAAGTGATAAGTGTTTATATACCCAAGAATCGGACTATCAAAGAAAGAGGCAAAAAATGTTATATAACGAGTTAAACCTATCAAGTTCATGCGCCACCCCTAATTAATCATGAGTATTTGATCGTATGCTCTTGCGGAATGTACTTTCGATATGCAACGACTTTTTTTCACCGTTTTCAGGCATGTATTTCGTTACATTGACCGAGCCACCGCCTTAAGTGATCTGAAAAACAAACTAACCTCAGGTGTGAGTGAAAAAAGTTGGTGAATTATGCTATATCACAGAGTTTCTATCATTTCCATGTGGGCTTTCCGTTCTCTTTGACCTGAAAAAGAAAACGTAAACATTCGATTGTCAATTAAAAGTAGCTTCTAGGGTGTCTTCAGGCTAAAATTACGAATTCGAAGGTCACTTTTGACATTAGGTTTTTCATAACCATTAGCAAAAGGCCAAACAGCGCTGTTCGCGTGCAAGTACGTGGACAAGATTTGACACTTAGTAATATTGAGAAACTGATATATTAGCTGCTCATAAGTCACATCATATCCTAGCTCTGTTAATTAGGTTCATTTCTCAAGAATATTTTTTTCAGAGCACTAAAGATCTTACGAAAAAACGGATGAAAACAATGAGATATTCGAATTCTATGTGTATTGAAAGCAAATGCCAAAATCTCTGTATCGATCTCTATTCATAATAATTGTATTTCGGAAAGATGGTTCGAAGTTCCAATCAAACTTTTAATTAATTAAAAATTACTTGAAAATTTTTTTTCTTAATTTTCGATGAAAAAAATTAATAAAAAAGTTACTATCCCTTAAAAATAATTTAGATTATAAATATTTATATATTATTAATAATAAATATATATATTACATGTTAATTATATTTTAATGATAATTATTAAAATACTAAAATTAAAAATATTATAACTAATTAATAAATACTAATATAATTAAAATTATATTTTATTCTAAGTGTTTATAATTAAATAAAAGCTGCAACAAAATTAAAAATTTCTCTTTTTAACAATGCTAATTTATTACCAATTAAATTTTCCCTAAATTTTTGGGAAAATTTAAAAAATAATTTAGATTATAAATAATTATATATTAATAATTATAAATATATATATTATACATTAATACTAATAATTAAAAATATTATAACTAATTAATAAATACCAATATCATAATTAATATTATATTTAATTCTATGTGTTAATAATTAAATAAACGCTGCAACAAAATTAAAAATTTGTCTTTTTAACAATGATAATTTGTTACCAATTAATTTTTTCCTAAATTTTTTGGCAATAAAAATTTTTTAGTTTGCTTTATTTCAAAGAATAGATTATATTGTTATCCAGAAATCCAAATTGTTTTCAATGTTTCACCAAATATTTTATCACGAGATTTTTCTTATTAGTTTAAGAAGGGGTTCTATTAAGTTCAATATCTATGCAATTCATAAAACGTATCAATAAATGAAATTATAATGAGAACATATATGAAGCGCGCATACACGCTTTCAACAGCGATATGATGTCATGGGACTGGTCTCCATTAGAAAAGATATGTACGTGATGAGGAGTGCTATACAAAAGATTTAAATGTCTGTCATTTCGACTGAATCCTTAAATTACATCTAAAGATTTAATTAAAAACTATATGTAATAATCCTCGGTGACTCTGGCTATCATTAAAGGCGAATGGTAAATAATAAATTTCTCTAAAACAAGTTTATAACAGCAATCAGTTATAAACAGAAAATGCATATGTGAATGAAAATATATTTATCTATTTGATCTATTTTCATAACTAGTTTATTATTCTACATAGACATACCTCATATAAATAATAAATATTTAATTACAAGTTATAATTGATTAAATATGTTTGTTTTCAAAAGCTTATTAAAGCTATATAGGAAGTATTATTTTTTTAAATTTCTGTTAAAATATAATTTAGTTTAATATTTTAATTATCATAGAAAATAGTTTTAAAAAACATGTTTCTTTCTGATCAATATGCTGTCAAAATTGAACCTTATCGGGAAAAAAGAGTTAATGTGTTCTTGTTGTTGTAAAATGCCAAATTGTAATAGAAAAAAGTCATATATCATTAATGTATTCTCAAAATACAATATAGAATAATGTCTTTCTTTCTCTCTCTTTCGCTGGTGTGCTATGGAGAGGGTGTGCCAGTTCAGGTGTCGTCCTCGTCATCTAACAGGGATTCAAAATTACAAGATCCATCCCCAAATATAGCCCTAGTGTTACTTTACAAAAAGACGTTAATAAAACTATGTATGTGTGTGTGTGTGTGTGTGTGTGTGTGTGTGTGTGTGTGTGTGTGT
>JAPMOQ010058285.1:2836323-2852289 GCA_026543055.1 Argiope trifasciata | reverse complement strand
TGTGTGTGTGTGTGTGTGTGTGTGTGTGTGTGTGTGTGTGTGTGTGTGTTATCTTATTAATGAATCTTATTTTCATACAAAAGGATATACAAGAGAACCCTGATTATAAACAATTTAAAAAAATAAATTATAAGATTATTGGAGTCTAAAAAAGCACGATAGAACAATATATTCTCATAAATTCATACAACAACATCTTGCAAACGCAACCAGAAAAAAAATAATCTAAGCTTAACGTAAAGATTTCGTAAAGCTTTCAGGTTTCCTCAAATTACACCATTAACCAGCTTTTTATCTTTTACTGAACGAAAGGAATTCTTTGAGGTCAAATTCCTCAGCTTCATCGTTATTACACGAAATCCCTATTTTATGCATTTAAATTCAATATTTGGCATGCCTAAGAAAGACTCAGCCCTATTTAGCCTCAGAAAGTAAGCAGATACCTAATGTGAATCATGAATAAGTCATTCGGAGCCTTTTAACTATTTCTTTGTAGGGGATTTCATCACGATAGTCATGTGAATCTCATCACGTAACTCAACTAATAAAGCAAGTTGGAGTAGATTAAAATATATATTGCTTAGAGTTGCTTAAAAATGATAAAAATAACTCTCAGTTATATTTTTAACCATGACTATAGTAGGCATTAAAGAGGCAATTAAAAAAACATTAGAGAAAGTGCCAAAAAAAAAACCCTGATTGCCTGCAGGCGTTCGTCATATTTACCTTAACGGTTATTCTAAAAATATTAAGAAAGGAAGAAAAATAGATAATGCAATAAAATTATCAAAAATCACATTTTTAGTTACTGAAATATATTTATCTCATTATATTACAAAATATTTTTCGCAAAAATAGAGAAATATGTTTTTTTTCTTATTATTTAGAATGTATTGTGATTATATGAGTTTTCGGGTGAAGATGAGATATTTTTTGATACCACTGTCTTCATTTAAAACTTTTTCTAATAATAAGAGCGAATGTGTGTCCATTAACTTTCTTCATGGTAAAGTTTTATACCTAGAATCGTATATAAAAAAGAATTTTGAATGAATGTAGTACTAACATATTTTGAAACAGCAGTTCCAAACTTTGAGCCGTTACTCATAATTTTAAAATTTCTGATGGGTCAGTTTTGGAGGGTGACGACAAGATTTTATATATATTATCTTCTGTCATTCTGTAAAAATGTGAAGAGAGCTTAAAGCCTTGATTAATCCATGCATATTTTTTATTAAATTGTATTTAAAAATTCCTAATTTGTGAAGAAATAAATTTTTACAATTAAGTTCATAGAGCTTCTCTTAGTTTAAAACATTATTTCATTGTTAAAGGGCTATTATTGTTGATTAAATTTTTACATTATCTTATATGAAGTATACTAAGAAAATGCTTAGTAATCGGCAGAACATTTGATGAACACCTCTTTTCAGTGTCTCTGAATCTGAACAAATCATTTTTGTAATTACGTCTGTCTATGTACACGATAATTAAAAAAAACGACTGGGTGGAATTTGATAGCAATCTTTGCGTCAACTTTCTAATTACGTATCATATTTCTAACAAAATTCTTTCACAAAAATTTTCTCTATCTGACTGAGTATAGGTAAACACTATAACTGTAAAATATAAAAAGCAATATATATTAATTTTGTATGATCAGACTAGATAGCACTAAATGTTTTTTAATAAATTGATTTTTTACTTAAGATTTAACACTTAAAATGTAGTTCAAGGTCAAATTTTAATCAAAAATTTTCAAAGGGGTTATTCATATGTTGGTTTGTAATTTCACAGTCTTTGAAACAGGAAAGCTAAAAATGAAATTGACTGTGTCATTTGGTCTGTACTTTCATACAATGTAAACGCGATAACACACGAAATACAGCTATTTAATAAACAAAGCATATTACAAAGCACAGAAGAGCAAAATGTGGGATTCTAAAAATAAAATTTAAAAATTCAGGACACTTGTAAGTGATATTTTCACTTGTAATTTCCTGGACACTTGTAATTTCACGGCCTTCCACTAAGTCTGGAAATTTTCATTAGAAGGTTGGGAGGAAGGAGGGGAGATAAACTATTATTAGGAAATTTCTTGGTAATCATTCCACTGGTTCGAAATATTCATAATATTATCTCTAATAGGCATAATGTCATTAGATATATATTATATTTAATTGGAGCATATATTATACTACAATTGGGCAGTATTATAAAGTTGAACGAAATATTCTTTCTTTTGGTCTTCATTTATTAAAATATTATAATTTTTTGAATTGTCGCATTTGCCGATCATATATAAGCAACAAGAAATCACATAAAATTTTCTCAACAAAAAAAATCAAAAGCTGTGTGAAAATTTTAACTCTATCTTAATATTCATACTTTAACTTAATATAATTGACTTTATTTTAATACATTTAATAGTAATACAGTGTTCTTTATCTTGCTACATAAGAATTAAATCTTCATTTACTTTAAATTGCCTTTTAAATTCGGCTAATATCAGGCAATATGAAATAAAAAAATAAGATATAAAAAATAACATTAAAAATCTCTTATTTTTAACTTAATTAATTAAATTATTTTAATTAATCAAAAAATGTTTTTCTTCTTCCTGATTTTATTGTGTACCAAAACTCAACTTATGGTTCAAAAATAAATTTAAAAAATTGATGGTAAAATAATTAACTAAATAAAGGGCTAATCGCAATTTTTTACTCCTTCTCTATAGGTATACTTAGCTCTTTAAAAATTTTAAGGCACCTCTGAATGTAAATTTCAAAGTTTTTAACGATATTATTTGAAATGAGAACTGATTTATTTATATGCTCTAAAGTCTTTTTAGATCTAATGTCTTGGGAAGAATTTCATTAGGAATAGTCACTAGAACTTCTCTGCTACTCTTTCGATCTTTATAGACCAGCGGGTGACCGAGCTCCGCTCGGAGAAAACAGGTATCGAAGCTAACTCGAAGATATAAATTTTCAATTGTGATTTATCAAAACAATACATGCCATAAGAAAATTTGTGAAACCATTGGTGAAAAGATAACCGGTTAAAGTGCACCATTGTAAACTATTCTAAACAGTTGCTGTACATAAACATACATAAAAATTACCGCTTGAAACCTATTAGGCAATAGACAAAGAAAATTTAAGTGCTGCCATCTATAGCCATTATGGCGAACTAATAAAGTTTGAAAATATCCTATCTGTAACTCCAAACTGCTCGACCGTAGCGCTTCAAAACTGGCGCCAATCGATTCCTCGTGGCCAAAAACCCCAGACCCTCAAGTTTACCGTTTATTAATTCTGGGGCGATTTTCGACTTGGTAACCATTCCTCGTATTATAGTATTAGATTATTGCGCTCTAATGATGTAGTTTTCTTTAATTAATTCAGTCATTCATTTAAATTGTCACTTTAATGACACTGATCCTATTACTAGCAATTATTATGCTGTCCAATATCTTCCAGCCATCCTCAAAGCGTGGAAATTGCCTTTGAGAGAAGCGCATTTGGCTCAGGTTCTTCCTCGGAATGGATGACATGTTTACATCAATCTAATTAAATTTCATCTAAATTGTCTAAAGTGCAATTTGAATCTACTTTAGTATAATTTCGGATTCCTTGTAGATGATTAGGGTATAGTGGCTAATTGAATGTATTTAAATGTAAGAGTTAAATGACATTACTTGATAAAAGTATGGAAACAAAACAAGGTCTTATCTGTAAATATCTTACCTCTTCAAGGAGGAAGGGCTATCAATTTACCTCTAGTATTATGAAATCACTGATAATCACTAATATGTATTTAATATATGCAATACTGTTTCAGATTTCCAATAGATGCGTTTTGATTTCTTCTAAATTTAACATAATTAAATTGAATAAAGCAATATTTAGTTTGATACTAAATGATTAAAAAAGACATGATGATATTTTTATGGCTGATTCTCGACATATCCTTTGATTAGATATATATCTGATTACGCATTTTCGTTAGAAATTGCCTATTGTAGAAACATTCAATAAACCTCTTTTTTTAATATTTTCGTATTTTGGTGACTTCTAGTAAATCGCATAATTATGATCGCTGATCATTATACCTCTAATAATAATAATGATAATAATTAGGGCTTCTTAGATGAATATCCTTTTTAAAACTAAACGATGATTTTTTTTGTTATTTTTATTAGAATTCATGTAAACTTAGAGTTAAATAGGTTACTCATTTTTTTGTGCTAGAGTTGCAAGTGATTGTATATATTGTCCAATTTTTAACTTTTTACACTGAGAAAAGTAACGCAAAGCATAATTATTTACTTAAATACAAGGGCTTGTTTAGTGGTTTGATCCATAAGATAAATATATATTTAATTGTTTTAAGTTCAATTTCCCTGAAAAATTACTCTACTTTTCTGTAAGTGTCATCTACAGAAAGGTTGAATAATTTTTTGTCTTTTTATCTTTCTGTAGGTACTTTTAACAATAAAAATTGAAAAATAAATAAATAAAACTTCAAAATGAGGTTTTATCAAGGGATTTAATGCGTTCTTTAGGCATAAAGCAATTAAACAATATGCTGAGTTTATAACTAGTACTGTGTAAGACTGGTTAATATGACGGTTTAATTGAAATCTAGTATATTTAAAATGTCCCTGACATCTTTAGAAATGTACTGTACTGCACGATTATTTCCCTAAAATTGAACAATAATAGAGGGTTTTTTTCGATGAAATAATTCCCGTGCAATATATTATTGTTTTGCAGATATTGATATGCCTACTATAATATTAAAAATGCAACTTTTAATTTAACAACAATTAAGTGCAACCCCAAAAAGTTTTAAATTTTTTTTATATTCAAAAAAATTCAAAATTGTCTACTATTATAGATGCAAAATGAAAATAGTTAACCAAAAATTATTTTCCAAAATGTCTTTCATTCCCCTTAATTCGGTTAATCGGTGTTGTATCGTAACGCAATTTATCAGGACTTTACACTATTAATGAATCACAAAGAATATTTTTTACCTCGTGGTAACTGACTATTTGCAATTTTGAATGATTGGAAGATATTATCTCATGAAATCTTGCTCCTCCAGAATTTTATCTCACACAGAATTATTCAAAAGTGAAAATCAGTTTACAAATTAATACATATTCTTTCAAACGTATCTAACACTGATATAAAAATACAACAAACCTTCAAAAAGACAGCACTTACAAGAATCAATAACACATAATCCAAGCTATCAATTACACTCAAAAACAATTTAACAATTAAATAAGAGCAACATCTCAAGAACACTCAGCTTCAGTATTAGGCAGTCTGCGATTAACACTAAAAAGTGATAATTCTATTCCCGTACGCCATTTTTGTCCTTTTAAGTTCTCCCAACAAGATATGAAAAATGCTAGAAGTGTCATCAAATCTCGGATGTTGATTGTTGCATAGCTATGATTCTTGCAGTTTCCAGAACCTTCATTTTTATCGCCAAGGTCGAGATTATTAATTTATTCATCCAATATACTTAAAATTATATGTAAATTTCTTATTCTTACGTTGAGATTAATTAATTGGGACAAGAATATTAAAAACTTTTAACAATACCTTTAATTCCTTCCTTTCTGCAGGCCGTGAGGACCTGATGCTAAGGTCTCGGCTTTGGAACCTGAGGGTTTCAGGTTCGAGACTCGATTCCACAGAAGAACCGTCGTATTTCGGGTCTCTTGTACTTTAACCTTGTCAGGCCAAACGTCCTCCCGCTGATGTGATGGGGAGAGGGGGGTGCCAGTTCAAGTGTCGTCCTCGTCATCTGACTGTGGCTCAAAACTACGCGGTCAGTCCCAAAATAGCCCTAGTGTTGCTTTACAGTGGGACGTTAATATAACTAAACTAAACCTTCATTGCTGCACACAAAAGAGAAAGAATCTACGGCATATCCCAATTAAAAAGAGGCAATACGCCAAACACTCATCAGCATCTGAGGTTATGCTTTGTAGTTTCAGGGGTTAATTAAACTGTCGCTGGCATACTGTCCGTCTAACCGCGGAAGACATATAGAGCTCTTATTACATACACAAATAAAAAATATTCTTTTATTAAATAACTTTTGATCCTATTAAATGTTTTATTTTAATACGCTTTTGTGGTCTTACCTTCTTTCTTCGGTCTTCTTCGTTAGGCCAAGATTTCAATTATATGCTGCTCAATTTTTTCCATTCCTATCGTTGTTTTCAATGGAGTTATAAACATTTCTAATAGATACAATTTTCTAAAATTATTTTCTTTCTTATTGAATGATTTTTAGATTAAAAGTAAATGCATGATGATTCATAAATCTATATTCGCAATATTTTTTAAACATAATAACACACATATGACAATGCCTAAATTTCAAACCATAGCACTTATGCATTAACTATACTTAGAAAATTTTTTAGAAAGTTAATTAATTAATTTTTGATAAAAAAAAAACTATGGCATTGGTTTCTCCAGATAAATCAATATAAAACATATAATCAAACAGTTAAATCTGAATTCACAGAGTATTGTAGTTTTAAAAAATATTCAGTGAACTAACAAAAAAAATTAATTGACAATTTAAAATGGAAATACTGCTATCTAATGTTTCAAAATGAAAGATAAATAGATTTCTGTTTAGGTCAACGGGCTCTACATGAAAGTTTTCCGTAACACAGTGGCTGAATTTCGAAATTTAAGATCTTTGAACTCAGCGATGCTCCTTAGGTCTTAAATCTTCCGGATTACTTCCTCTTCTTGAAATAGAGCTTCAACTTTGTTACAACACTCGCACTTTCTTCAGGTTTATAAAAGATAAGAAAATTCTTCAAATGTTTTGTATGGAGAAGAAGTAGCAACTCACTTTAATGGAAGATATAAGAAGCATGTCATAATAAAATCCTATATTAATTCAAAATTTGTTTATGTTTTTTTAAAAGAAATTTTATGATATAGTCATTGATTTTTTATTATTGATTGTGTAACTTAAAATTAAGAATTTATACCATGTATAAGAATAATGTTTCTTTATACTGTAACATTGCATTCTGTGTGTAATCATTTTATATCCCTCAGTTTACAGGAAAAATGTCACCCCGCATACATCATTTAAGTAAAAATTTTACTTTGAAATTAATGTTCAAAAATAGTTATTTTGTTTAATTAACTGACGAAAGCAATGAATTGATTCGATTAAACTATAGAATTAGTTTGTGTATCAATATAACAATTAAAAAAACATTGTCACAAATTATACCATTAATTAATTTGAAAAATTAATTAAAATTAGAAAACAAATTGTATGGAAATAAAACTGTATAACTGAAAAGCTTTATTTTTTTCAATTTTGGAATTTTTAAAAATATATATTATGTTTTAATATACCCAAGAGTTTTTGTTTTTGTTTTTGGAAAACACTGAATTTTCAATTGGTTTTTAACTAAATAAATTTTAATCATTTAAATTTCTTTTAGATTTTTTTTTCATCTAAGTGGAAGATTTTCAGATTTTTTCAAGACTAACCAGTTAAAATTCCTAGGTTTTAAAGACAGCTTAAATTTTGATAATGAAATACATAATAAAAATTTAATAAATTTTTTAACTAATTGTTTTATTAACTGTATGGTGAACAATAGCTAGAAAAGAGGATTTTAAAATGCAGTGTTTGACTATTAATCGTTGGAATGCATTAATATATAAGCTAATAAGTAGTGAATACGTAGTTTGAATGTCTTTTTTTGAACAACCCAAACAAAAAAAAAGTTATACAAAATTACAATTATAGACACAAAGTACAAACTTACGTGTTTGTAAGTGATTACATTTATTAATTACCGCTTTTAATTTTGGGAAAATACGAATCAACAATAAATCTTCTCTTTGGCAGGTTTGGCTCAAAATTTGCTAAGTATCTGCATTCCAGATTCTGCAATCAGATCACCAAAATTTATTCATATAGTTTTCATCGATTCGTAGTTTTTGTATCAACGTATATTTGAACATCCTTAATGTTAGAAGTCTTCAAATGCATTTTGCTCAACATTTCAGAAAAAAAACTTGGTAATTGGTATAGCCCAATTCGCAAATTTGCAAACCACGTAATATCACTTCAAGCCATATACTAATCATATCAAACCTCGATGAGTCTTTGTCTCTTTCTTAGTGAGACAAGGTATATTTCAAATTCAGGGTATATCTTTTTTTTTATCATCTAAGAGCTTGATATTGTTTTTTTTTTTGAGGTTTTTGAAGCGATTTGAAGGCAGCAAATTGTTGAAGTCCCAAAGTGCATAGGCAAAAAATTGGGGACTTAAACCTTTTTTTTAGTTTTTGAGTGTAGCTTTCTCTGAATAGCTTTTGAAACATCTATCGTCTGCTAATGTAGTTTTATTTTGGAGTCGGCTTTCGCTGTATAGCTTTTGAATTATCTATTGTTTGCTGTCTTAGCTTTGCCTTGGAAATCATAGTGTTACTGCCTAACCCTCGCAACGATTTGTAAAAAAATAAACCTAACAAGATAAAATAATGTTTGTTTAATCGATAAAGATTGTTGGTTCATGGATAATTTCAACTAATTAAAATAAGTTTATTAGAAAATAATGCAGATAGTTGTCACATTTGGCGATTTATCACCAACTAAATTTACAACTAGATTTCCAAACTACACATTCTATGAGTTCCTACGAATTGTCTTAATTCAGTTAATCTCAGAATTAGTTGAGCTCCAAAACTTTGTTTGCCAGCTAAGGAAATTAAAATGAAAGTTTGAAAAATTATCATTATATATATAAAGAGAGAGAGAAGGGAGACAAAGACGGAACGATAAGTCTCGTGACTGTTTCAAACCAGTTTGAACTGGTTAGTGACTTAAATTGATTAAAATAAATACCGACTTAAATAATAGTTATGTTCTCACATGATAATTTGAAACTTGCGATAGTAGATTTCCTTTCTGCCTTTTTTTATTATTTTCAAAGGATTGCCAAAAAATAATAGAAATGATTCGTTTATTTTATTTCATTTTTTTCTTGCATATTTGCTTTTTATTCAGAAAGTCTGAAATGTATAAATAATATTCGAAATTTTTATCGATTTCAATATTTTCTTTTTGTATACATTTCATATAAGAGAAAATAAAAAATCCCACTTGTTTGAACTGATATTCAAAGTTTATTTTCAAAAGTGTAAAAGTTAAGAAACGTTATTTTAAAGTTTAATTTTTGTTCGAATATTAATGCCGTTTTGGATTATGCATATTTAATTAAAAAAACAATAAGTGTAAATTTGCTTATTCTTCGTAAGCAATATTTTATGTCGAGTTAGAATATATAAACAGCATATAAATGAATTCATAAAGGTAAAATTTATCTATATATATATATATAAAGTGAATTTGCTCAGTCTTTCGTATATTACCTACTGCAACTTGATATAAATATTTTTAAGAAATTGAAAAGTTCAACTTTATTTTATTCTTCTATATGCATTACTTCAAGGAATTATTTTTAAAAAAATTTTTGCCCTTCAAAAGGATTTTTTTGCATATAAATATAAATAATGAAAAAAAAATTTAATGTATTTCCTAAGGCTTGAACATCTATCGTTTGAAACAGCTTTAAAGTCATGTTTTGGAAACGTGCTAAATCCTACTCAAGGACTCGGAGACTATATTGTGGTATTAAAGGCTCAAATGGCCACGATATAAATTTAAACTGTCTCTTACTTATAAAAAACACATAACACTTATATAACGTAATCTCTTGTTATTACTTAAAATATCGAATTAAATCATAGCTCAAAGAGTTTTGATTAGAAAAATATAAGAGTCTATCATATAACACGAACATCAATAAAGAGATTTCTCAATATTTTTAAGTAGAAAGCACTTCATCTCAGTTCACCAATCCACAGCAATCATGATATTTATTAGTGCACTATAAGAATCGGCAAGAGATTAAAGTAAATAAAATGTTTTAAATGTTTGGATAACTTTTCAACTTCATTGATTTTGATCTGTAAAATCAACTAACCCATTTGCATCATTAGCGTATATATATGCAAAATTTTCCTGGTCACTATCACTGTAGCGTATATATACGCTGCATTATATTATATGCTATGTATATAATATAATGCAGCGTATATCTATATATATATATAGAGAGAGAGAGAGTAATATATATATATATATATATATATATATATAAACCGCGGGGCATATATATATATATATATATATTGTCACCTAGGAACGTATCCCCTATAATCCCATATAAATTACCATTCCGTATTCACAGTTTCTGTATTTGCGGCATGCTTATGGAACACATACCCCGCGAATAAAGAGCTTTTACTGTATACTATATCCATATTATATACTATAGACCTATATGCATCCCACATTTCAAATATGACCACACTGAACAAAATTACTAACAAATAATGCTCAAAAATTATTTTTTTCTACTTATATACAATTTTACACCTAAATATGAAATAAAACAAATTTCCATTATATGGACCTTTTTTTCATATGATGCAACTTGGTTAATTTTAAAAATAAAAACTTTTTTATGACCATCATTTTATGATACCCACACAAATTAAGCGTTTTATTTAACAGTTCACAAATCGAAAATATATTTTGTTTATTACTTCCATCGGGATCTGAGTTTATTATTCTACATTCTGATTACAATCTTCGAAGAAATGAAAATAAAATACGGAATCAGCTCTGTCTTCTTTGAATACGCGCAACGGAGGAAACAATAATTGCACCTCCTGCTATTGTGAAAACTTCAAGAAAAGGTGGCTCGTGACTTTTTCGTCCTACTCCTCCGAAATTAAAAAAGCGTGAATTTTTTTCCCCTTAAGAAAACAAGCGGCACATTTTGTAATGTGCAGCCCGGAATTATTCTCGGCTCCTTATAAGGGAATATCGTTTGCCATAAACTAATGGAGAAAAAAAAGGGTGTTTCATTAACCTAAAAAATCTTGAACAGAAAGGATTTTTTTTAAATATATGAATCATTAAAAAAATTTATGAGATTTTGATTAATTTCTACTCTTCGGACATCTTCGGGAAACTGAAAGAACCATTTTAGGAATTGACTGTATCTGTATGTAACAGTATCTCAAAAATGTAACAATCAAGAATATATATACGTGTCTATACCAAAATTGTAAATTTCTAAAAGATTTTGAGATATCAAATAAAATTTGTCGTTTTTATTACTTAATTTACAATTATTTATTGTTAGAACTGCAATAATGGAATTATAAGCAACTATGCCGACCCGCTAGAAGGCTCGAGAAAATTTTCTATAACGGCATCATAGGTGAGAATTATGATTAAGTCTTAAAGACCATTACCGGTTACGACGCAACCCGTCCCATAGGAGGCATCAATAAGGTATAGCAAACCTCGCACTATTTCTATTCAAACGATGCAACCCGTCTCATAGAAGGTATCAATAAGGTATAGCAAACCTCACACTATTTCTATACCGGTGGACACCAATTACCATACGGAAAATTTCTTTTAAATTCTGAAATACCCTTAGGGATGGGGGGAGTTATAATTAATTATCAAATTTTTGATCGAATCCTTTTGAAGGTTGATTGTCTATTAGAAAGCCTATTCATGGGTATCTCAACATACTAACAAAAATACCATGGGAAAGATCAGCGAATTTTGTATTGTGATCTTTACTTAAAAATTCAAGAAATTTGAACTCCATTGGCCGAAGAAGAATTCTGTTTCTCGATTCTTTGTACCGTACAGCGAACCTAAACTAAAACTGCCTTAACGTGAAAGATTATAAGAAATTCAAGGAGATAACATTATTTTAAAGTCTTCTTATATAAGTGTAAAGATCTATCCTCTGTATATATTTATATTTTTTATTTATTGCATGCCTAAAAATGGGGCATTTTATCACGTAAGACATGTTATTGTTATTGCTTGCGGTTTTTGGAACCTCAAAATGTGAAAGAAAGTTGTTGAAGCATCTAAATGCATGGGTAATAATTTGGCGAATTATCTCTTTTTTTTATTTTGGAGTATAGCTTTTGAAATATCTATCATCTGCTTTCGTCGCTGATCATTGGAAATCACAGTGTTACTGCCAGATTCGCGCAACGTTTTGTAAAAATAAACCAAACAAGTTAAAATATTGTTCGTCTAATCTATAAAGATTATTGGCTCATAGATAATTTTAATTAATTAAAATAAAGTTATTAGAAAATAATGCAGAAGGTTGTCACATTTGGCGATTTATCACCAACTAAAGTTACACCTTGATTTTCAAACTATACATTCTCTGAATTCTTACGAATTGTCTTAAAATAGTTAATGACCTAAATTAATTAAGAGAAATAATAACTAAAAATAATGTTCTCAGATGGCAGCTTAAAATTTGGGTTTTTTTTAGTAGATTACGTAATAGTAGATTACGTTATTTTTTTGTTTGTTTGTTTATTTTTTTTAGAATTGCTGCTAACAGAGTTAAAGTTTTGAAATGTTTGACATTTGAGAATTTTCGGTGACAAAATAATATTTCAACTTTTTTTAGATCATAATTACTACTAATTAATTATATATTAGTAATTAAATTAAATTGGTTTAGATAAAATTATCAATTTAGATTCTGTTGTCAATATTTTTTATTTAAAGATTTGAAAGATATAAATCTTTTTACTTTTTTATAAAAATTTAAACTCAAAACAGACTCCTTAGAACTTGAAATTCAACTAGTAAGTTTTTTTTAGTGATTAAGTAGATAAAACATCTCTTTTTTATTTTCAGATGCATTGTCCAATTAAAGTTTTTGCGCTTCGCTGACAATCAGATTAGATAACTGATCTTTATCCTATTAAAAAAGCATTAACATCATAAAAGAGTAAGAAAACGATTTCAGGTTTTCACAGCACGAATTTTTTGAATAGGATTGTTAAGTCATGATAATCTTTTCAAGATGGAGGAGAAAATAATTTTTTATGATGTCAAACAAAAAGAATCGTTTGGCAAAAATAATCTAAAACTCTTTTCATTTGAATCTGATTATGGCAACAATATAATGGATGTCAAACGATGCAGATTTCCATAGAATAGTTGGACTCAATAAGTGATGTTGAAAAATAGCAAAATAGTTAGTGAGTAAAGTTTGCTCCTTTTTACGGAACAAGGAACTATTTCTCATGTTTGTGTAAGTAATGGATGGCAACTTTTTTATTATTATTATTCCTTTTTCGGAAATGAACTAGATATGAATTTTATTCTTCATATTCTGCTAGTGTTAGATTGATAACAAAAATGGGTGTAACTCATCTTACGTGTCAGAGATAATGTAATATTCTAATTTTGTTTATACAGAGCTTTTATTATTTAAAATTAGTAGCGAAGTTTTGAAAGTGAAATTTACTTTTTTTGTCATCGAATAGTCCACCTTTATTTCTTTGATTTTCCTTTGGAAAAATGTGAAAATGACCTACTTATAAGAGACCTTGCCTTCCGCTTTTATCTAAAAGAAAATGGCTCTATTTGACAGGAAGGGCCTCAATTATGACCCCACTTGATTCTGCTGGGATAAAAGGAGGTCACAGCTGTCTTTAAAATTGCTTAAACAGTCCGACCATCTTTAAGACGTTTCATTTTCCGAGATTTGCGATGACTTTTTTTGGAAGAACGATTTTAATCAACTCCACATTAAATCTAAATTTCAATAATTTGTTTACGTCTGCAGTTATGTAAAGGTCGAAAATGAAGCAAAATTATACAATTAATAAAACATTTTTTTAAAGTTTTATTTAGATTAATTAAATATTGCTTTTTTTAGTTAAAATGTAATTTAAAAAAAATTATTAACTTGAAATCAGAAATGTAATGAGTCAGTAATTTTACAAATTCAGTTATTCAATTATACATTTTAACTGTAAATAGTGCAATAAATATTTTTATGTAATGCAGTGTTAATTGTGCTCACTTATAAATACACTATTTTTTTTTCGTTTTGTAAATAATGCATAAAAATTCCGTTTCCCAAATATGAAATTTAAAAAACTGGTTTCTACAATAATATAATTGTGATTGTACTGTAATTTTATATTATGACTTCATTAGATAGACTTCTTTATTAAATATTTTTCACATAAAATATATAGTTATTTTAATAGCTAATGTTAATTAAAAGTTTAATCTCGAAATTAATTTTTCTTATTCATTTTCTTTGCTGCGTATTATATTTATAAAAATTCGCACAACTAGAATAGCAGAGATGAAAAAATGATAAATTTGTTCTACTATTTCTATCTGTAGGTATGCCGTTATTCATTTAAATAAGAACAATGATTTATATTCTTTCAAAAATCATGTTCCTGTGAACTACGTTTATTCTACATCAGGTATTCTTAAGGTATAACTCAAGATTCAAGTTTGGATCGTATAAAATAATATCTGAATTTGAGAAATTTTAAAAGCGCCTTCCAATAAATATCTGCAAAAAAAATTATTGAAAAATTCTTTAACATTATCAAAAATTCATTCAAATTTAAATACATTAAATATATATTAAATTATTTTTATGCATCCTGAATTGATCTTCATTATCTAAAAATTTTTCGCAACCTAAAATTTCTTTACCGTCATCACATTAGTCATGTCATTCTTTACGACAGCTGCTTTTTCCTTATTTTTTTGTACCGCATACGCAACAGATGGAAATTTATTTTTCAGGACAAGCAATCTTTAATGATTTTTTTTTCCTTTACTAAGAGAGACATAATTTTCGGACAGTAAAAAAAGTCACTAATTTTCCTTGCTTTTTTTATGAAGATTGAATCATTTCATTGAATATCGTGTAAGCTTATTCAACAGTTTAAGTATTAAATTCAAAAATATATATTCGGAAATAAATTTATTTACTTAAAAAAGGCTAAATAGTCTGAAATCTGAGTTTAATGTCAACCATTGCATTTGAAGACAAAAAGAGATAAATAAGATTTTCACACAACTGAAGTTTCACAAAAGAAATGCAACAGATTAAACTTAAATATAGAAAATGATAGAGCATTAATGCTTCTTTATTTACGTAAAATTATCAAAAAGAAAAAAAAAGTTACTTTCTCAGTATTTATATTTATTGCGGAGATCTTAATTCGTTTACAACCAGAATATTTTTTAAAAATATTTTGCCGTATTTCCAAAAAGTCATAGCATGATAATATTTAAAACTTTATTCATCTGTATTAATTTTATTTAAAAATATTCAGTCTTAATTATAGCAGTGATAAGAGGTATACAAAAGTGTTTAAAACCGCTATATCACACGTTTTTAATTGCTGTAATTAAACGATGAAAAAAAATTTTATAAAAATATTTTTATTATTTACAAAAAATATTTATAAAAACTACAGAAATCTGAAGAACAAATGGTAGATTTCCATAACAAGTTACTATTGTTCTTTGTGTTGATAATCCGTAGGATTATTTATTGACTTTTATTGACTTTTTTTATTACTCTAACAACACCGAATGAATGATAAAAATTTATTTCATCACTCTTCCATAGTAAATTTTGAAACAACTACTAAAATTACAAAAGAAATTACATGCATATTAAATTAGTCTCATTTTACAACACTATTTTTTTAATTTTAATATAAATTTTAAAAATTTTTGGGCAAGTATCTGTTTAACAATCATTGTAAGCAAATGCCAGCATTCCAAAAAAATGTAAATTTAAAACCTAGTGTAAATTTTCAAAAATCTTTCTTATTGGAACCTATTACCCAATAAGTAGGTACACCAAATTTTGAAGCTAAATCCTATGACATTCAGTCTATATACATTGCTACATTAATTTTAAAAAAATTTAAGTGCACCCATTACTTGACCACACATGAAGATTTTTTGAGATCTTTAAGCAATCTGAAG
>JAPMOQ010058285.1:2796965-2836313 GCA_026543055.1 Argiope trifasciata | reverse complement strand
ACATTAATTTTTTTTAAAAATTCAATGCACTCATCACTTGACCACACGTGAAGATTTTTTGAGATCTTTTAAGCAATCTGAAGTAAAATTAATCGATGTTTTTTAGTGTCTAAAATGAATTTTTTTAGGTAATAATAGTTTTAATACTTTTTCTGGATGCTCTGTGATGTTTTTTTTTTCTAGTTTTGAAATTTTCATCATCAAATTTTGTATTGAGAGAGTTTGAAACATATTTATGTAATTGAGGCCTTCATAAAACAATAATAAGTTGAACATCCATTGCTGCTTGTGTGAAGTCAATTCATATTGAAAGGTAAAAGATAATTCCGGGGATATTATATATAAATGTAATAGAATAGGCATTCTCTAACTCCGGACTAATTTACAATCGCCCCATTTACTGTCTTGTTTCAAATTTAAGAATCACACATAATTTTTTGGATATTCATTTATTATCTTCTTTCTATTATTTAGACTTTTATTAGGGTTTTTTTAAATTTAAAACTGAAACGAATGGTCGTCCAGAATATAATATCATTTTCTGCAAAATTCTCGTTTTCGCAAATTTAAGTGATTAAAAGATTAAGTGATTGAATATGATAGGACTCTATGGAAATAGAGTCCTATTATATTCAGCTCATTTGATGAATTGTTTGCTATAGAAATTTAATATTTGTGATTATTTTTCTATAAATTTACTAGTTGAAACGCATTTTTTATTTTAAATTGTATTCTACAGTTCCCCATAATATGTATGCGATAAAAGATTAGCATCTATTTCATAATATTTGCACATATTTATTCCTTATATTTAGTATATGTTTCTGTGAAATATTGAACAGTTAAATTCATTTATTTGCATAATTTTTACAATGAAAATGTATCGATATTTTGTTAATTTACTAATTCATACAATTTTTTCTTATTTTCAAAAAATATCCCATTTTATGTTTTTTTTTTTGTTTTATCCGGTCACGTGCTAAAAGTTGCATTCTTTAGATTTGATTTGCGATAGTAGTTTTTTTTATTCGAACTTCCGTCATTGTTTTCTTTTATTTTATCTAGTCACGTGCTAAAAAATACATGGTTAAAATATTTCTTTAAAATTCGTTAAAAATAGAAGCTTGAGTTATACATAAAAACACTGATACCATTAGAAAGCTAATTTTTTTTATCTTTAAACGATGTTAAAATCATGTTTGTGCGATAATATTTTCGGAAGTTATAGCGGAAAAACGCCGAAATTTCGCTTAATTTTATTTAATCCAAATTCTAACCAAAAATTCGAAAAAATTGCTCCGAGGTGCACATTCCCAACCTCCAAGGTATACATGTACCACATTTGGTAGCTGTATGTCCAACGGTCTGGCCTGTAGAGCGCTAACACACACACACACATTGAGCTTTATAAGTATAGATTAAGCATGCTTTAAACTAATTAATTAAAATTTTCCAAAAACCTACAGGACATTTCATCGAATAAAGCCTTAAACATATCTGACAAAACTATAATATTTTGTTGTGGATTATTCGCAAATCGATATAAGTCTATATTTAAGAATCATTCTCTAACTCGCTGTTCTTTCCTCGCTGTGTCCATTATTGTTATTTTTTTAATGTTTTTGTTTTGAATTCATTATCCCAATTTGAAACAAAAATAGGTTTCTATGGATAAAAAGAATTATAAGTAGCTTTATATATCAAGCACTTCAAAATGTTAAGTAACAATCTCAGGCTATTCTGCTCTTTTGTTTATTTAGTTTCAGTTATTGTTGTGAGAACTATCTCATTAATATTCTCTTTTTTTATCCTAAAACAATTTTTCTCAGTTTGACCTTATAAATAAGCTTAAATAAGTCTAGTTAGGTAACATCTATTTTTAGATTACTGGAATGGTTAGATTAAATAAGATTAACGCGAAATACTAAACGCTTTACTATTCAGGGATTTTATTTGTATGTATGTTGTAATTTTCTTTGACCTTAATTCGCATTATCCTTTTTTTTACAATTTATTCAGAATTTGGAAATAAAAAAGTAAACCAGGAGGACCATAGCCTAACATTTATTAATGTAACGCAATAAAGAAACTATCTCTAGCTTGAAATTTTTTTAATAAATAATTAAAATTAGTATAGAGATTCATTTAAAAGTGTAATAAAAAATTTTCATTTTAAACTTTATGCTTACTACTCAATTTTTCCTATCCCCTTCCCTCAGAAAATCGATATTAGATTTTTACTTCATTGAATAAATTCGATTACCTATGCTTTGTGGATTTTTTCTTTTGCTATTTTATTACTGAAATTTTATGCAGTTATTCTTCTTCTAAATTTTAAAAGAGTTTTCATTTCATCAACTAAGATTTTGTAAGATTTTTAGCTACACAGAATATTATTCATTTATTAGTACTACAATAAATTATTACAGGAATTTTAAATTCTATTCATTATTTTATACTTATTTCTGTTTTCTTTAAATTAGTAAGAGCATTAAATAATTATTATATTTATGTTTCTGTCTTCTGATCATTATTATTGTGCAAACATAAAGTTATACTTAATTTTTAAAGATGGTGTAAAATTTGGCATTCTCAAACTGTATACAAAATTGTTTAAGAATATTCCATTTGTGTTATAAGACTTTGACTTTGGAAGAATGTGAATATTGATAATAAATTTTCATGTTTTGTCACTTAAAAATATTTTACTATTATTTTCATTTCTTTTTAACTTTTAACGCATTTAAAAAAGTAGCTAAATTTAATAAAATTTAATAACAATCTTTTTAAACACATTTTTTTAAATGATGACTCTAACGTGAAATCATAACTTCGTTAAATTTTTCTATTAACTGATTATTAAGATCTGAAAATAATAAAATAACGCATTTAATGGAAACACATCATGTATCAAATTTGAAAATTCAGGCTGTTAGAGAAAACGGCAGTTCAAAAAAAAAAATGACAAAATGCCATTTTTGCAAATATAAAACAGTTTTAAATTAAATATTAAAAAAAATTTAAAAACTGTTTAAAAATAAGTTTTTGGTGATTTTAATTCTTATATGTTTTATATTTAAAAAGTTTTATTAAAAAATATCAAAATCAATCTACATTAATTTTTTTTTAAATCCTTCTCTTTAATTTGTGCATATTGCGAAGGTTTGTTATTTACAAAGTCCTTTTTAAATTTCTTCCTGTAATTTTTTTAATATATTTTACAAAGGAATCAAAAAATATTTATTAAAAGCTAAAATTTTTAAAACAATTTAAATATTTTGAGATGGTTTGGGAAAATTATCTATTTTAAAATTCTATAAATGTCTACTTTGTAGCTTTATGTGTTTGTTTAACTCTATTTAATTTCAACTTTTCTTCAAATTTATAAATTATAAATTCCTATTGCAAATCATGTGTATGCGTTTATTATAGTTTAGATATGAAATGAATGTGTTTGTTATAATATAGATAAAAACTCCGAAACATCACGATGTTGCCCTTACTGTATTGTATATACGATTAATTTTGAAAAATATATAAGAGCAACAGATTGTGTAGAAATAAAATTTAGACAAATGAAAAGCTAATAATAATAATTATTATTTTTGTGAAAATTACTTTTTGTACTATATTCTTTTAGGATTTTATTACGAAAAATCTTATTTATTTTTTATTGATTGAAAGTTTCAATATAACTGGAGAATTTAAGGGTCGTAATTTTTTAATCTATTGAACTTTAGAAATTATTTTGAACCAATAAAAAAGGTGCAAAAAAATTCAAAAAATAAAAGAGATATATATAAAAAAGAAACATTGAACAACTGGAAGACTCATCATAGGAATCGGTCATCTTTTATGTATTTCGGATTCACTGTTAAAAATTATATTGAAGTGTGTGTAGTTTTAGCTTATTAGGTAGTTCAGCCAAGTCAATTTAATTATATGAAAGATATCTTAAGGCCATGCATGCCTCATATTGGAGATATGCTATGTCTGGCTTTTTTTTTTTGGCTTGAAAGGAGAATTTTGTAATTTGTTCTTAATTATACAATGCGTCGAAATTTAAATCCTCAGATACTTATCGGCATTTTATCATAAGGACTAATGCCTCAATTCTAAGCTATTAAAAAATTATTTTTGCCTTCAGCAATTATAAACCCGTATCGTAAAGAATTTTAATGATTTAAAGTGCACGAACCGAAGGAAAATAGTTTCTTTCACTTTTTTTTAATTGCTGAGATCGTCTTTTGTAAATGATTATTCAGATTAATTAAAACTTTTTAAATACATGTTGATCTGAAATACATTCATCTCAAATGGTTAGAAACATCAAAAAGAGAATGAAATTATTTGAAGAAGAATTTTATAAAAAGAAAATCTTATAGATAATAGCTTTGCAAACTGTTTTTAAATGCAATTTTAAATGTCTGGAAGGTTATGCCAGAAATAAGAAAAGCACATTTTTAAAAGCAGCCAGTCTTTTCTTTTGGACATAAACTTAATGTCCATTTTCTTTTTAGACATAAACTTAATATTTAAAATAAATTTTTCAAAACTGACATGATATATTTAGTATCTATTACAATTTTTGAGAATCAATTTATATTTGTCATTCTTATCATTTGTCATATTTATATTTGCCTAATGTAGTTCATTCAGATCGTTTTTCTTAAAAACTAATTTTCTAAATTTTTTTTTTTCTTTTTGCTCATTTTGCATGTAAAAGGTTATTAAAAAAACTCTGCAAATAAAAAAAAGAAATAATTTCTTTTTCATTTTTTTAAATACTTCAAATAATTTAGCTATGTAATTATGTACACTTTTAATCAATTGACCAATGACGGTTTGCTTTTAATGACTCTAACTAGATATAGAATATATAATTTTAGTAGTTAAATTGCAGCACATGTCATATTTCATATATTTTTTAAATATTTATTATTATTATATTTTATATATTTTTATTTTGTTTGTTGGTAGCATCTTCTTTCAGAAAAAAATTCTAAATAAAGAATTAGAAAGTTTGACTTTTGTGTTGATGTTTTGTTGTACAAGTTTTAATGTAAATGGGACTTTAAACTTAGAGTTTTCCTTTTTATCTAGCTTATTCAATTGAGTTTCGCTTATAATAATCATTAAAAAGTGGCCAGCATGCTGATAATCTGGATCTATAAATAAATAAAATGTCGAATGCTGATAAATACGACATCGGAGAAGAACTGCACAAAGCGAATCTTAAAATACCTTCATTCTAAATTTAAAAAACTGGAAAAATATTTTTATCAATTAAGTTTAAAATATGCTCTTTTACTACCGAAGAAATGAAATCACACACTGCTTTAAATTAATTAGCAGAAGCGGTAAAATTAAATCAAAACATCAATAATTAAGATATAACAAAATTGTTTTAATTCGGAAACTAGTTCAGTCTTTTTATGGCAAACTTTTCATTTGTTTAACTCAATTTAAATTCAAAATGAACGAAAAAAATTACAAATAAATTCTCAAAGAAAAAAAATAATTTATTCCTGCTCAAACATAACAAATGCTAAATCTACAACAAACACTCAATAAATATAACAAATTAAATAACAAGCAAATAGAGGATTTGAACATGAACAAATAGCTTATTGGAGGAAGCTCTATACACATCAGGTAGAGGAGAAGAATCTCAGGAAAGAGACGCAGGTACATATGGTTGAAAAGAGACTGCAAGCTTTACTATTGCTTCTTTGGAGATTACAGTCAGGCAGTGAAAATATCAGAAATCGGAAGAGACCATATCATAGAAAGAATCTGTAAGAGGAAAAAAGTACTTATGAGTAAATATGTTTTTTAAGCCATATAAGATTCTTTCTTTAGCTTACAGCATTAAGTTAATAAGAAAATACAAGTTAATGCAAAGTTAATTCAATTACTTTGCGAAGAGTGATATTTAAATAAATTAACAGACATATTACTCTATTTGTAAATTTTTAGCTATCTCCGTTATATATTATTCGGCTGTGAGAATTCATATGGAACAAATAAATTAGAGTATTATTCAACAAATTTTATGCTACCAGTTTTTCTTATATTCTTTGACTTTACTATGTTTTGTAATTTAATTGATTGCGTAATTAATAACTTTTTTCGTAACAGAACTTTTCCTTGAATATTCAGCATCAATTCAATTCTTTTTGAAGAACATTAATTTAGTTTATTTTTATGCTATCGAATTCCTTTTTTACCATGAAAATTGTTCGCAAGTACAATAAAAATATCCTATGAGGCATTAAAAGAACATTTAAAAATTTTATTATTATTAAATTTTTCAAACCATGTTAACTTTAAGAGCTCTAAAATTTTTTTTTTTAAATCAAAGTTTAATTTTTGTGTATTTATTATTTAGAATAAAAAGTTAATCCGGGAAAAAACTTAAATAACACTTTGTTAATTTAAAAATTCTTATTCTTATTTTACATCAAAAGATATGATATTTTATGCTATTTTCTTCTAATTATTAACGTTTCTTATTAACATTTTCACTTTTCTCCCCTGCTTTATGACTGTGGTCTTAAGATTCACTAATAACTTTTCTGTGCTTAAGTTGAATTCTAATTTATAAATTATACAACTATAATCAGGATCTAATCAGAACAAATTTGGATTATTTCCTTCTTTTTATATTCTTTTTATTTAACTTCATTTGTTCTGTACCTTTAAAATTGGAATTTTGTAACCGATTTTTCTTTAAATATGTTTGTTAAATAATAACAAATTAATAGTTTTGTTAAATAATAATATAATTTCATAAACATTGGGACAACATAATGCTCTCACCTACTTTTCCCCCCAATTTTGAAAAGTTTAATTTTTAGTTTTAATCTGAACAAGTTATGCAATTTAACTTAATTCGAACCATTTAACGTAACTAATAAGAAATATGATTTAATTTCAACAAATCAATAAAAGCTAGATCATATTATGATGGGTAAATGTACAGAAGTTCCACTGACGTTATAAATAATTATAAACCTATAAGAATATAATTTACACAATTGTTTAAAAGTTCATCGTTTCAATTATGATTTTTTGTTAATTCAGGAATTTTGATTGTTATACATTTTTAAGAAACAATTTTTGCTTGTTTTCAAACAATTTTGCAAAGGATAGTTAAAATTTGTCTTCAGAGACGAAGGAATAAAATTATGATGGGATAGTTATTGATTTAAATAATGGGAGAAAATAGAATGAAAAAGGGATAAACAATAAAATATTTAAAGCTCTATATTACTTCTTAGTATTGACAGCTCAAAATCAATCTAAACTTAGACTGCTGTCAGTCAGATGTCTTAAGAGAATGACATAACTCTGATACGTTAGATGACTTTGATAAAGATTTTTTTCAAGCCAATTGTTTTTTGATATGATTCTTAATAAGTTCAATTCTAACAATAGTTAAGCAGTTCAATAAAGTAATGTATCGTAAAATGAACTTACAGATAAAGTTTAGAGTGAGAGAGAGAGTAGAATTATATTCATTTAGTATCTGGGGTAGGCAGGGGCCTGGTAGTGGGGTCGGGGAGCAGAGTAGGCAGGTGCTGGGGCAGCATAGTGTCTGGGCTCTTCGACGACGATGGGGTTGGCGTGGAGGATGACATCAGCGGGGTTCTGGCTTTCGGTTCCAGGCTCGTTGGTCTTGATTTCAGCTCGGTATCCGTGTTCGTCAGCGACGTATTCTACAACTCGTTCGATACCTTTGTCATCCTGACGAAAGAAAATCAGAAGTTACGAGACTGTAAATCAAAGAATAGACTGCCATGCTTAAAGGCAACCGCTGTTTGCCTCTTCGAGGAAACGACTGTCTTACCTTGTATCCGTAGCTGCCTTGAACTCGTCCGTGACCATCTCCAGATTCCTTTCGGAAGGTGGTGGTTCCGTAGTCATCGTTGGTCTCATATCCGAATTCATAAGGTTGGGGCTGAAAGAGATTATAAAAAGAGTTGTACTTATTCAAAAAAAGAATTTATTGTCTTTTTTAAAGAAGTAATGCTTTGATTTTAGGTTTCTTCATTAAGATCTTAATAACTTAAAGTTGACATATCATATTCCTTTGTTTTAAATAAATGATCCTATTTTCTTATAACAGATAAAAAAGGCAGATCTATAAATTAAGCGAGATGTGAAATATTTCCCCCCCCCCAAAAAAAAACATAAATGCTTATTTATTGAGAATTTTAGACAAGTGATGTTTTTCGAATTTTTGGTGCTCTGTTAAAGTATTCTAGACTATTAAAATACAATATTAAAATTCTGTTTTGTTAATTACAATAATGGATATTTTACATATGAAAAATTTCCTTGAATATTAAGAGAGTGCTCCTGTAGACGGTTTCCTTTTTTTCAGTAACTATTAAATTTTTGTAAGTTGTTTGGAACTTTATGACAGAAATTTAACTAATTATTCATATTTACATTAAAACATTATCAGTAGTCAACTTTCAGTAAGCAAGCCATACGATGTTAAACCAAATTTTTTGAAAAATATTTATGTCGGAAAAACCTATACGTATATTATTATTTATAGTCCAACATTTTTGTATCATTTGTTTCTATTTGTTCATAATGAAAATGGGAATCAACCTTATTAAAAATTAAAGATCAGAAATAAGCGTAAATAAGAACAGAAACAACAGAATCAGATAAACCTTACATCTTTGTAAAAGTTAAATGTTTTACTATACAGAAATTTCAAAATTAAAGGGTGAAAATTCAGAAAGTATTTCAAACACAAGTTAAATAATCCAATTAAAATTTCTACTGAGATAAAGTGTCTTCTTTAAGGATTTGAAATTTTATTTATACATGAACTTGTGAAAAATTTCAGCTATCAATAAAAAAAGGCATTCTGGGAAATAATGAGGAAAAAAAGATTAATTGTTTTCTTTTCAAAGAGAGTATTTAATCATTTCTATATAATTTTCCAAAATTAACGTATTAGCTCCTAATTATTCTCAATGTATTTTCCTAAATTAAAATTCAGACAAGTAATAAAGAACAAAGGTAAATTTCTTACTGGGTAATGCTCTTCATAAGCTGGTCCACCATAGGATGGAGCTGGGGCACCATAGTGTTGGGCGAGGGATACAGCAGCAAGAGCTGCGACAAGGAGAACCTACAAATGCAAGCTAAAAATATTATTACAAGTAAAAACTATAACATTGCATACTTTTTCGACAGTGGGAAAATAATTTTATGAAACATAACATAATACTTTTATAGATTTGTTTAATGCTCAGAAAGTTAATGTTTTTTTACCAAGTTCTTATATCTAAATAGAGCAAGTTTCCCAAATTTGATATGATTTCACTGGTAATAAATAAATGTACAGTTAGTTACATAGAAAATATTTTCATATTTATCTAATTTCTGAACATTAAATTTTATACATTTATTCAATAATATCATATTTTTATTCAATAATCAATTTATATTTATATATTTATTCAATAATCAATATTCAACTAACTCTAATAAAAATCTATTTTAACATTTAAATTCGAGGTTTTGCCTTAAATTTCGCTATCGGTGCCATTTTTTATTCCTCGAAACTGACTGAATTTCTGATGACTTAAGAAAATATCTCTTTTCATTATTTCATTCAATTCGCTGAAATATCAATAAAATCAGATATCAAAATTTATTATCTCAAATATTTTAGGACAAAAAGGCTAAAGGAAATTATTCAAAAACTATTCGCTTTAATCTTAAATTCTTTTAAATAATTTATAGAACAGAGATAAAAATTAAAATCTCTGTTAATAAAAATTAAAATTTCTCAAAACGATGAAATCAAAAAATAACTAAATTTTTTGCAGAAAAGTTTCTGCTTAAAAAGTCTTGCATCGAAGCTGCTCAAATCAGAAATATCCTTTCGGAAAAACCTAAACGTTACCTTAGCGATCATAGCTGGAATAATTCCCGAACTGCGCTTGATATCACAATCCAAACAAGTGCTCGAAAACTGAGTGTGAAAGTGAAGGCAACGGTAAGTGTTTATATACCCACTGCTCCAAATAACACAATAAACAACAAATCAACAACAATTTATTTAAATGAATCCATTCGACAAACCACCACCCTAACTAACCAAATAAAAATTAAAAAATCAAAGCCAAGTCAGTGGTATACGGTTTCCACCAGCAATTTTTCCTTTGCTTTTTGTTTTTTCTATCCACCTTCAAGCTCTTACTTTTGTGGACGGGTCAGCCACCGCCTCGTGCGCTCTTAATCAATGGGTTATCAATAATTGTTCCGCTCGGCCGCACCCAGCCCGCAAGGTGGTTTCTTCCCAGAAATACGGAACAACCGGGATGGACCGTTGTTCCCCATCCCTTCTTTTTCCATCACACACCTGTCAGTTTTGGAAATGGCTGGAAACGCGGGATAACCACTGTGGTTTTAAGATCAAAATTTGAGTGAAATAAAGCAATTGGGTGGAAAAGTGTGGTCACAATGAGGTTTCAGAGGAAAAGTGAAATGAATTGTATAAAAGATGAAAAGTAGAAACTTAAAAGATTTCCAATTGAGAAATTTTTGAAATTTTGATTTTATTGCTGTAATAAAGGTATAAAAACATCCAAAAAAGGCTCCAAATCTAATATTCAATAATATAAGGGAAATATTAATGCAGTATTTTACATATGCTATAAACAATGTAATGTTTTTGATAGTAGTAAAGATATAAAAAGCATTCAAAAAATTATCAAAATCTTATATTCAATAAAATAATAAAAATATCAATATAGTATGTTGCATATGCTATAAACAAAATTTATTTTTTCAAAGCCTTCAAATTTGCAATTTAAATTACATCTTTTTATGTCAAACGTTATTAATTTCCTCAAATGCTCGATTCAGATTTTGTGATAGTTTGAGTTTGGAGGTAATAAATTGAAATGAGGGGAAATATGTTATTACAGTGTGGATTTAATCTTAATATTAAATTAATTTTTCAAAAAAATAAATTTTATGAATTGAGAAAAATGTTCATTTTCAGTAGTTTTCCGATTCAAGTGCTTGATTTTTCTCATAAATATATGAAGGAATTGAAAAACGTTCAATAACATTCATGCTTTCAATGTATGAAATATTAGGTACAGAAATTTTTATGCACTTAAATATAAAATCTTCAAAAACGCTCAATATCATAATTTTAAGAACATTCTTATGATCAATTTGTGCTTAAATTTTAAAAGTAATAGAAATGGTTTGTATAATTGAGTGTGATCATGAAATAAACCTAGTATCTAAATATTGTCTGTATATTACATATTAAGATGTTGCTCTAACTTATTATTTATAATATAGTTGATTTTTTTAAATAAAATTATATAATTAAGTATGAACTCAAAATTGCACAAATTTTACACATTCAATTCTAAACTCCGCAAAAATATGACAAAGGACAATTATTTATTAAATTATGTTTTTTCGGAATTAAAAATGAACGGGAATGTTTTATTTCATTCCCTTTCGGCAATATTTCTTACTTCCTCGTCTGGGATTGTTTATATATATTTTTTCTTTTTCAGAGACTTGTGAGATATTTTATATCTTTTTATTCCTTCTCAGAGACATTTCTTTGTAAGACAATTCACAATTCATTTTATGAAATATTTTTCATGTCTTTCTTCCATTTATGAGATGCTTTATAGTTTTTTTTTTCATTTTATGCGATATTTTATCATATATTTCTTAATTCTGTTTGATAGATATTTATTAATTTGTTGTTAATAAGATATTTTATAATTCGAATTATGGGATATTTTATTAGTCTTAATTCACTTTGTGCGATGATTCTTTACGAGACACTTTTTAATTCGCGTTATCATATATCTTTTAATCAGAGCTGTTTCATTTAATATTAAGTTTTTTCTATTTCTACATCGCATGAAGCAATTAACCAAATTTCTTTTTCAGTTATCGCATGCTCCAAGAGTCCAATAACCCAATTATTATTTCCATTTTTCTTATTAAATATGTAGATGGGTTCATTGAGTAAGAATATTACGCAAAAACCGCCGGTTGGTTGTTATTGAGACTCCATAAACTCTTCCGGAAATAAATTAGGAAAATTAGTGGCTGGGAAATGAACATATCTGAACTAAGTGACGGTAGCCTTAGTATTATTAGTTGACAATCGAAGTGCAAATAAGTTAATTAACATTCTTCCTGCATCTCTTTTAATTATTCACTCAGGAAATGTGAACGTGATAACCTTCTATAATCGAGTAAAGATTTTATCATCTTGAAATCAATCAATAGCAAGGCTGGTGAAATAGTAATCTTTGTTTGTTGAACATGTTTTTGAATATGTATTTACATCAAATTTTTGAAATATATCCTAAATTTGTTAATGATTTCGTTTAAATATAATCTAATTTTCTATAAAACTTATTTCTAAAAATATATGAAATAGATGTATCTATGATGATGCTAATAGGGTTTAATTAATCAAATACTGTAGCTGAAAAAAGAGATATCTCTTTTTTAGCCTCACATTAACAAAATATTTTAGATTTAATGATTTTTCTATTTCTGAAATTACTCGTATAATCTTTGAATAATTGCTGTGAACGTTAATGTTGTCTATCATAAAGGTCTATGAATTTATTTTATGATTGTAGGCACAATCAAGACAAGAATATAACGTGAAAATATTTGAAAACGCTTGTAATATTTTTAGCATTTTTACGCTATTAATCACTTTGAATTCACTTTGTTCTTTCCTATTGAAATCTATCTAGAAACTTTTTTTAATATGCCATATCCTTCAAAACGAAATAAAAGTTAACGGCTATTTATATGATTTTCTTAGAGTGACGTTGATCGATTTTTTTCTTCTATTAAGTTACATTTCATAAGTGTAATACGTTAAGATTTTTTAAATTTAGTTTATATTCATTAAAATAGATTCCTGAACTGTATTTTGTAATGGAATGCATTATGTTTAAAACTTGTTTTCAATAAAATCATTGCATTGAAATTGAAATTTATATATTTTTTAAACATACTATCCGAAAAGAATTCTAGAATTTATACTGAAGTTAAATTAAATAGTTCATAGAAATTAAAATAGCTACAATGAGATATGAAACTTATAGGATGTTTCATTAAGAATGCAATAAATTGGAAATTATACTGGTGGATGAATTTAATAGCTAATGGATTAATAAATATAAAAATTCTAAAAAATCCACATTTTCATTGTTTATTTTTTTGTTGTAAAGTTGGCATAGGGTATTTGTTTTATACTAAATATAATAATTTCCTGAAGGTCATATTTAGATGAAAAGTGCGACTTTATTCACATGTCATTACAATTACTTGTAATATATTTTGCTAAGCCTAAATATACTGATAGATTATTTCCTGTACACTTAACAACCAAAAACAGCATATTTAAAACAAATATTTTACAACAGGAATCTAAGCAAGAAATGGATCACTTTTCCTGTTTAAATTCTTATAATAAAAATAATTATCAAAAAATAAATGGATTAAAATTACTAAATTATTACAAAATCAGGAACTTATTAGAAAATGATTCCTCTAGTTAATCAAAACTTGTGTTTAATTTTTATTATAATCCGTTTCTTTATTTACTTTCCTCAAAATAATTTTGATTTTCTTGCCAATACAAGATGTATTTAATTAAGATGACAATACTTCATGCAGGAAAAAGAAATTCAAAATAAGAAATTGTATAAAATTTATGTTGATTCTTTTTGCAACTCGCACAAAAGAATCAACCATATCAGGAAATTCAACCAAATTTTTCGCGCTGGATTTCTTTAATTTGTCTACGCCTTTAACTATGTTTTTGTGAAAGAGTATTAACTGACCTACTAAATGGTTTAATATTGCTATTATAATCACAATAAAAATTCATTCTGTTTAAATTAGGTGATGAAAGGAGATAATATGTTTCGTATTTTTCACATTAAAATAATCCGAAAAGCCCTTTTGGTTTAGAATAAATTAATGACATTTCAAATCAACAAAATTCGATCTTTTTCTTTCTTTCATTAACGATAAGATATTATTCAGCTATTTTTAATTATCTGTCTCAAAGCTTTTGATTTAACTACCCATTAGTTGTAATTATAACCTTTTTTCAAAGGTTATGCTTTCAAAAGTGATTCTTGGAATAGAGCGCTTCATCTGTAGACAACCGGGAAAAAATGTTTGAAAATATAATGTACATAGAATGTTATTGCATCACTCTTTATTAGAAAAATTCCCATACTAACAGAGGGCCGCGGTGGCTTGGTGGTAAGGTCTTGGCTTCGGAACCGGAGGGTTTCATGTTCGAGACTCAATTCCGCCGAAGATCCGTCGTGTGAGGGGGTCTCTTGCACGTTAAATCTGGCAGGCCAAACGTCCTCCCGCTGGTGTGGTGTGGAGGGGGGGGGTGCCACTTCAGGTGTCGTCTTCGTCATCTGACCGTGGTTCAAAATGACGAGGTCCGTCCCAAAATAGCCCTCGTGTTTCTTTAAAAGGGACGTTAATATAACTAAACTAAACTAAACTAAACCCATACTAACAGCTGTATCTAGCATTAAATCAAATCAGCATGTTAAAATCTTGGATAAATTAGTTGCCATTAACCATTCCTTCAATTATTTACATCGAATATATTGTAAGTACATGGTGCTGCATAGCCAAATAAGGTGAACACGTTTGCATTTCTGAAATGACTACTAAATACTCATTAATTGTAATTATAAGCTATTTTCAGAAATTAGATTTAGATTTTGGAATGGTTCTTAAGCTGTAGAAACCATAAGCCATTGAAAAACTGGCTGATAACAAAATGCAAATAGTAGGTTTTTGTATCACTTTCAATACAAATAAATTCCAATATGAAATGCTGTATCTAGCACTGTTATGTCAAATCGGTATGTTAAGATCTTGGATGAATTAGAGGTCATCAACCATCACTTCAATTATTTCCTTCAATTATTTTGTTAAGTAAAAGGCGCTACGTAGTTTTATATGGTGGACACGCTTGCACTGCTCTGAAGAAATATCTTGATTAGAACATCATTGTATTGCGCGTTCATCTTGAGTAGGCGAATCAATTTTCCAACGTATTCACTGAACTAAGCCGATTATTATTAATCTAAGCCGATTTCCACGGATACGGTCACTTAAAAATGCATTACATCAAAAAAAATTTCGATGTCGAGGGGAGCAAATCATAAACTATAAATATGCACCAATTCGATTATGCTCAAAAGAAACCGCTTTTAAAATTCTGTACGAATTTCACCACAATATGCTGGAATATTACCACGGATGGTGAACATTTCGAAACCATTGTCTGGTTATTTCTAATATTTTTCAGTGATTTTTGTATATTTTCAATATATTTCAGTGAAATTTTTGTTCCTTGGACGCCATCAGTAAGCGAAACTTAAGTACAAGCAAGGAAAAAAAACACGATCTCATACAAGAATCCTATGCAAAACTAATGCAAATCACTATTGCAGTTCACTCATTGTTATGACAATAAGTTAAATTAGTTTTGTCTCTATTAAAAAAAATATTAATCCTTATCTTGAAAACCGTTAAATATAATATGTCAATGAATTTCGTATTCAGTTTAAGGTTTTTAACTTATTTAACAGAAATAATCTGTAAAAACAGAAAATTAGATGACTCGAATATATATTGTCTTCAGGAATTCTGAAAAAAAAAACTAAATATATATATTTTTTACAAAATTGAATTTTGGCCCATTTTAGTAGAAAAGAAAGAAAGGTTGACTTCTTCATATTTTTCCTTTAACTTTTTTATCATATTGTTGTGTGGCTGTACTTTCTTATATTATGCCTTAAAATTTTTTGTACAATAGATGTAAATTCTATTTCAAGCTATTGGAGGATATAAATTATTTCCTCTTCTAATAAAAATTAAACTGAGAAGTAAGTAAATTTCAAGCTAAGTTTCTAAAAATAAAGCTTTAAAGACTTCAATAAAGTACAAATCGTTTACCAAACACATAAAGTAGGCGGAAGCTGTAAAGTTATTAAAATAATGCGATTTTAATTTCTACCCCAGTTTTATATTTAAATATTTGTTACAGAAATTATGAACATTAAATTTTCATTTAACTTTATTCCATTTCAACGACACGGTTTAGTTTCATTGTATAAGTGAAATGAATCGAGTGTGTATTTTGGAGCATAACTCATGAAAGATTAATTTTGCTCCAATTTTGCTAAATGTATGACTGATCTTGTAAAAATCATATTGAGAAACTTATTCTTCTTCTTTCTGCGTTGATCTGGAATAAGGTCATTTAAACCCAGTGAATTCACCAAAAGACCTAATTGAACCCGAAATTCTTTTTAAAAAATTTCCCCTAATTTTACTAAAATTTTCAATCAAAGATGTTTTGACTTCGTGAAGACATAAAGTAAGCTGATTTTGTCTGCAGAATATGACATTATAATAAATTAGAAGGTGCATTCTTACAACAGTTAAACAAACATTTGTTGTTGTCGTTTCTAATGGCACTTTCCATGGATAAGTTCGATGACGTCAACGATTTTAAACCAAACACGCGTCTCTTTTTTTAGTAGCACCAACTACGGCCAAGAGTACATCTTAACTACTGACGCATCACATTCATCTGCACAACCTCTTTTTACAGGGGGTACAGTCACACATCTCAGGGATAGAACAGGTGAAGAACAACCATGCCCGTACCGGGATTCTAACCCAAATCACGGGGAAGACACGCTAACCCTATACCAGGACGCCGACATTAAACAAATTAAAAATAGTTAATGAAGTATACAGTATTTATTTTCAAATAACTGTAGGTTAATTAATTTGTATAATGTGTAATTAAAGTGTGTTAAGTGGTTTAACTAGTTTTTAATGTTTAGTGTTAAGTAGTTTAGTTTTAAAATACTTTTCTTATTTTATAAATTAAAATGTTTTTTGTATCAATGAAATAAAAATATAAAACCATTAAACTAAATATAAAGTGTTAAATTATTATATATATGATATCAAGTACATACAAGGTGTCCCAAAAGATATGCAACATTTAATATTTACTAATTCGGATCAAACACATTAAGACACATATTTTGATGTATAACATGTGAGTAATTGGACAATGATGCCTTATTAGGGACCCTACGGGTTTACACTAACATACTTATCTTATCTTGTTCTATTAGAATCTGTAAATTTTAAACGTTGCATAGCTCGTGGACACCCTTTAATTGATATCTAAAGCACCTTGTAGTAAATAAATTTTTTTGAATACGATAGAATAAATACGTTTTTTCTAACCTCGGTTCTTTTATTTAATTGGTATTTTCGATGAGTCATATGCCCTCACATTCCTGTTTAAGATCTTACTAAGGGCCATACTTCTCTAACCCAAGGCTCTCAAATTCACTATGCCGACAAACAAACTAAAAAATATACCAACGAACAATATTAGTTTGACGGTTTTTTTCTAAACTTTAACACAGAGTAAAATTCATTCATTTTATTCTTTATTTATTACTTTTTTGGTTATTTCTATCACAAGCACTGAGCCAAAAAATAAATAACTTTCCTTAGACGGATTAATTTAAATTTATATTCAGATGCCCCATTCTGTGTAAAGATTATTTATAAAATTTCATCCGTCTGATTGACTCCTTTCTTATTTTATTGATTGAGAAAATGATATAATCTTTATAAAAAAGGATTTTAAAAAAATTCATATCACAATTTGCCAAAAAAAATTTTTTGTTGGTTTTTTTTTTCTTTTTTTTATAACTCCTTTATTATATACTTTATATTGGGTAACAAATTTATAACGCATTTTTAATTATTTGAAATTGTTAGAAATGATTCCAGAAATATTAAATACTTTCGTAGATCACATAAGGATATAGAAAAAAATTTCTAATGAACTTGCTATTAATTCATTAGTAACCTAATGTTTACTTTTCGCCAGTATTTCATTTCACATTACATAAGAATTCATTTGCCTTTTTCTTCATTGCTCTTTCATTAATATAAGCGGTCAGAGTAATTTTCTCTATCATTATGCTTAATTATTCTGCTTAGACTTGCAGACGAGCTTAGCTTAAGTAAGTACAGATTAAAGTTACATCACCTTTAGCTCAAATTTAATACTATGATTAGTAATCGAAGTGAAAACTTTTAATACTCTTAATCATGCATAGTACCTTGTATATGTTTAAATGAAATCAAACTGCTAAAGTAAAAACGATTGATTTTGATTTATAGTTACGAAAGTTTAATTATTGTTACTTAATAGTTATTCTCGAAAAAATTACATGACTCTAAATTGAAATGGTTTTAAATTTATTTAATTAACATGAAAACAGTTAGTGTTTTTTATAATTATTTTGTCTGTAATTACTGGAAAAGTACTTAAAAATTATATTATGTACAGTTTTTGCAAATATCACAAATCTAATGTGTAGGAATTTTGCATATTTAAAAGCTATGTATTAGTTCTAAGAATTAATTAAATTATATATTTTAAATTATAATTTCCTTTATATAAATTACATTCTGGAAAAAGTAAATAATCTAGTTTAAATCCTAAATAAATATTAATTTATTTAGGATTTAAACTAGAGAAACCGAGTAAAACATGCTTATAAAGTCTAATTGCTACGAAATGCTATTCTTACAAAGTCTGCCCTCCTGACCCCCCATTAAAGGCTAAAGCAATATTTTAATGGAGTTTACTTTCTTTTTTGTCTTATTGTATTTTTGAATTATAGGAACAAAAAACTCTCAGTTACTAATAATATTTAGTTAATATATCTAATAAATTCATAAATCACAATTACTTTATGAGCTTAGATTTACTTTGTTAAAAAATAACTTTGAAATCAAGCTATGCATGAAATACTGATGTAAAATTTTTAAAAATATCAGCATTACCGAAGAACAAGAACACAAAATTGATATTTGTCATTTCATATTTGATACTAAAAACTGGATGGTCGATATTTTTTAAGAAGATTAATAAGATCGATACTTATAAGGCAATTATAAATAAGGTGCTGCCCTTTTCAGCCGATGAACTTTTAATCTGCTTCATAACTCTCCAAATTAATCGAATGTTTTTCGATAAACAACACAATCTCTAAGGCCATCGTTAATAAGATTTCCGATTCAACGCACGATTACAGATACCAGTCCATCCCACATAAGATATCACAAAAGTTACGTTACATAATGAGCTTACAACCAAACTTACCTAAGGGTACATGAAGGAAATGTGACATGTGAAACATTTTTTAAGATTTGGATTAATAACCTGATTCAAAGCTCATAATTTTGTCGCCTTAATTGATAATAGTGTTCCGATTTTTCATCACAAATGTAAACCTGTGAATTCCATCCTAATTAATTGTCCTTTCTAAGGTGAAGGGTTTCTTGCACACTTATTGGATCAAACGACAAGTGTAACTCAAAGGGATTATCATATTTTGTGTGCGTAAAAAATTAACTGTGACCATACGAAAGACTTCAATTAGAAATGCTGTATTTTTTTTTTGTTTGAAATTAAATATTCTGCAGAGTTTTTTGCATATTCAGATGTCAAACATTACTTTTAAATCATATAACGATGCATTTTTCAAGCCAGTAATTAATAAAAAAGCATTGAAAGAATCAAACACTCCACTATCATTTCAAAAAATGCAATGAGAAATGATGCGATATGAGTTTTTTGGTATTTTCCAGTAATCACATGCATCTAAAGAGGTAACAAATGCAACGAAACAGATTGAACAGATCGCTTTAAAAGCTTTCTTGAAAAATTAAAAACGCATTTTTTGCGGGTTTCGAGTCCTGGTTCGAGCATGTTTTTTTGTCCTTTATGTTCTATCTGAGATATGTATGAGTGATCCCCCCTGTAAAAAGGGGCTGTGCTAGCGACTGCGCCTATGTGTCATCTTCATTTGAGCTAGAAGTCAGACTTCTGCCTTCAGGTGCTCAGAGGTCTTTACCTTCAGAAGCTACTGCATCTTCTTTTCGTGTTAACATGGACACAACATCATCATCAATGAAAGTCGCAGATATTTTAGCGCATTTTATTCCATAAAGGGATATAATTGATGTGTTATTTACATCTGTTTCTTTGGTACTGACTTATTAATTCAATCTTCACGTGAGACCACATAGTGAAATAACACCTTCTCAAAAATTTATTCTGTTTAGTTAGTCTGCATGTTATTTAAAAAATGGTAATATTCAGAATAAGTACGCAAGAAAGTTGCCGAAATAGTTAGTATTTAACAAATTTTTAATAAAATTGTTTTTAAAAAAGGCTTATTTTTAAATTTATAAAAAAAAGAATATATCGTTTCTACGCACATCTTTCCATATTCATAAACTCTCTAAAATAATATTTTTAAAAAATTGCTTTCTTGCCAAATCGAAATCTCGCCCAAACTAAAACTCTCAACTATTTGTGTTAACGAATACAGTTAAACAAAGTATTCGCTTGTGACCTCTAAATTCTAATTCATGCAATTGGGCGGAAATACTCTCTCCCTTCAACTCTCCAAGGCTCGCCCTTGACATCCAGAGTGATTAGCATTCTGGACTTGGAAAATATTTTGCATAAATTAAGACACTCTCTTTACTTAAGAGACGACTCTTCTAAAACAAAAGATCCTATGCACCTGAAACCAGTACCACCAGTGAATTTTCCTAACGCAAACGATAGCGTGATCCCAGCTGTAGGTCAACCCCTGCCTCTGCCCCGGGCGAGCACGGGTCAAATGAAGTAAAATCGCTTATGTCGAGGTGAGACAATTCTAGAAGCCAAAGCACAAGAAGGGGGGGGGAGCAACGTCGTGAACCACAACCCAAATTGTGACCTCTATTTATTGAAGTGTCGTCATATCTGCAAATGAAGTGAAGTAAGGTCAGCCAGCGGGTGTTGGATCAAATTACATTTCGACTCCAAGAATGCACACGATTTGTTGATTAAAATTCTAATCCGTAGTGTTAATTGATAATATTTTGTTCCATTTAAAAACAGGACAGAAATGTTTTAAATTTTTCAAATGCCTTACTATTTGCAGTTCATTTAGATTGTTTTAACAGTTGAATTCCATGAAATGGAATGAAATTCGTAAATAATTTTCAATATAAGTTCTTCAATTTTTTCTTAGCAAGCAAATTCCGGATTTACTGAAAAATTTCAATTTCATTTTTATGCTGCAGTTTAATTAAAATATATATCGAGTAATAATCAATACAGAAGAATTTAGCTAAGTCGAAAGTTTGCAATGCGAATTTTTCTCTTTCCCGAGTCTTTAATTTCTTTTTAAGATGAGGTTAAAAAAGTATTTGAAATTCCAATTTATTTTTGTGATTTAAACTGAACTGAAAAATATTTTTTTATTCCTGTTTTTTTTTAATTACTAAAATCTGTCACATTTAATGTTCTTGATGTTATATGTGAATAATTTTATAAAATTTTCAATTACTTCGAAATAAATTTTAACAAAAGAGCAATTTAAAATGTTCACATTTATGAAATATATGGAATCCATTAGATGTGGATTGTATAGCAACATTTAAAATAAACAGTATAGTTAGATTCGAAATGTAGAATAGTGTTTGTTTATTAAAACAACTTACTTGACTTACTTTTTATTAGTTAATAATTGTTTCATTATGATAATTATTATCTTATTTATTATAATTGTTCATTAAATATGCTTATTAAATTAAAATTCATAAATAAACATTCAACAGTAATTTTTTCTTTTATTTTTATTTTTAAAATTATTTATTGTTCGCTCTGTATACATTTCATATTGTGGAGTTTTTTTGTTCCATTTGAAATTTTAATTTCATTAATTTCGATTTAGTCAGTGCTTTACTCTATTATTATACTATTTCTTTTTAAAAATAAGAAAAAAGTACTTTTTTATTCCAAACAGTAAGTTTGCATTGCATCTCAAAATGTCGTATATTTGAAGCTACACAATGTCTAATATAAAATTTTTTAATATAATAGCCACGATCTACGTGATACAATTTATAACCCATACGTTGATTTTACAGTACATATACAAACTTATACAAATAGATAAAGTATTTTAAAATGAAACTATGACAAAGGGTTAACTTTTAATTAACTTTCTATTTATCTGCAATTATTTAATACTTTCATCTCTTTATTTACTTTCTTTTTATAGAATACGGAGAACCCCCCCCCCTCCAAAAAATAATCTCTAATATTAAAAAATATTTTTATCTGATCATATCGTGGTTGCGTTACAACGGAAAGGGAGTGTAGCAGCTTCTGAGGGTAAGGGCCCCTGAGCTCCCAACAGCAGAATCCTGACTTCTAGCTCATACGAATATGACACACACTCACTTGCACAACACCATTTTACAGGGGGGCTGTTTCAAACACCTCACGGATAGAATACCGAGTGAAAAACAACAATGCCTGAACCAGGACTCGAATCCTGGATGCCCAAATTAAGGGGAAAACGCGCTACCCCTAAACCAGGATACCCTCAATGCTCTTATCTTCTCCGCATTTTAAAATCCCCTCTTTTTTTTTTTTTTCATTTGATTGAAACCAAAATTTGACAAGGAACTACGAATATAATCACAAGGTCACAATATCGAATTTCAGTGATTTAAATCATGGTAGTAATGGGTGATTCCATTTGCAAACGTGCAGTTCAGTTCAGTTATATTAACGTCCCGTTTAAAGCAACACTAGGGCTATTTTGGGACGGACCTCGAAATTTTGAACCACGGTCAGATGACGAGGACGACAACTGAAGTGGCACCCCCCTCTCCACACCACACCGCACCAGCGGGAGGACTTTGGCCTGACAGATTTAACGTGCAAGAGACCCCCTCACATGACGGATCTTCGGTGGAATCGAGTCTCGAACCTAAAACCCTCCGGTTCCGAAGCCGAGACTTTACCACCGGGCCACCGCGGCCCCTTGCAAACATGCAAAAATACAAATTAAATGTTAAACCTATGTATCGAAAATATCTCTCTAGCTCTCTGTGTTTTGCAGTCATTGGTTTGTATTGGAACTGCTAAAACAATAAGCTTCCTCTAAATAAAATTATGCTCAAATTTTGAAGGAAATTCAGAAATTTGGTTTAAAGTTCATTCATCAAACTTCATCCATTTACTTCAAAGGATTTTTGAATGACTCAGACAGGCAGACATAATGCCAAAAATGCATTTTTCAAACTCAGGTACCTCTGAAATGTGGAAGTTCGACAAAATCTAGAGTTAGAATTTTTCGACGATTACAATAGTTATTCTATACTTCGCGTAAAAGAAAATAAATAATAATAATCATTATTAATATTAATATTACAAATTTTGCAACCACAAGACATGAAGAATTGAATTCAGCGATTGTTCAAAAGACCCCCAAACTTCCATAAAATCTTTCTTTCTAGATATGCATGTTTTCCAAGAATTAAAAACTTTCATTTGCATTGTAAAATTGAAGTGTCACATTTGAAGTAACATATTTCAGGACATCGTGAAAAACGTATACTGGCACAAATATGGTGCTTCTGTCCTCCGATTAAATTTTACAAATTTTTTATCGTTTCTCCACTATTTCTAGTTTATAGAGCGCAGTTCAGACAACCAAATATTAATAGCTGAAATTTAAATTTATAATCGAAAAAATATGAATAATAAAAAGAAGAAAATCAATTTTAGAATGAATGGAAATCTATTCATGATAGTTCATTCTCCTCTGTATACTTTTGTCCCATTTTCAACAGTTTTATCATACAACTTTGCTTAGATAGTAAAGAAAATGAGCTGCAGAGTTCGTTTACATAGAAATGAAAAAAGCAAAACAAATTCTTGAGAAACTTTACTCAATTAAATTTCATTGAACAAGAAAAATTGTCAAATGCCTTCTTCTTTCCAATAGATTCATTTCCATATGTCAAAGGTCTGCCATTATATTCTTCGTACCAGCCATAATCGTAAGGCGTATGGATGGAACTTTATTGTTTGGCGTGACATCTCGATTCTATACAAAATCCGCTCGGTCGCCCTTATTTTCTGATTTCATTTAAAAAAAATTTGATTTATGAATCGCTTTGTAACATTTTTGATTTGAAATCCATTAATCATGTTCACAAAATAAAAATTAAAACTAGAATTGTGTTCTGGATTAAGCTATTCTGCCATGAATAGATATATTGGATGATAAAGTAAAGGATTCCCGAAGATTTGTCTCCCACAGTCATTATGAAAGCTGAAAAACTAGAGCATAAAATACAATAAATTATGAGCAGAATGGATATATTTTCCTTTTCTACTTCTATTATTATGAAAATCTTATTTGTCTTTCGGACGATAATAGAAACGGTTCTTGTCAAATTATGAATGGGAGTCAACGAAAAATATGTGCTGAGTATGACATATTTTTATATCTCCTTGGCACTTAGCATATATAATAAAATTAGCGGAAAAAGAGAAAATGTTTTTTTTTGCTGGATATATTTAGAAGAAGCATCAACGAATTCTGTTCCATCAAAATGTTTTTACTGCACCAGCTGCAGGTTATGACATTCATAGTTTTTACTGAATTTGTCATTTCGTTCTGAGAAAGTTCAGGGAATAATATTTCTTAACATTCTTTTCATTCAAATTTTTCTTTAGGGAAATGAACAGTTATACAGGGGAAATGGGTTGCAATTATTTTCCTGTCGCATCTTTATTGGCGAATCTTGCTATACCATTGCAATAAGGAATCAGCTTTAGAATGAGGATTCATTTCACATCTAACGAAGGCAGTGTTCCTCTTGAAGCAGGAGTTCATCGCCTTTTTTTACTTTTTTGATTGCTCATTCATCTTTCGTACCTCATGATAATTTCTGGAATAAAACAGATATTATTTATACCATCAGCGGTAAAAGTAATCCAGTAAGGGTTGTTGGTATTTTTGCAAAATCTGCTTCATGGAATGCTTTGTTTTTCCAACTGTTGTTGGATACAATCTTTGACCTATGAGAAAATGGGCAGTAATAAAGGCTAATCATCTATTCCATAATCGTGTACAACTTAGCGGCTATTTTCTCCACAACACAAGAAGAAAATATCCAACAAATTTAAAACGTTCTATCAGGAAAAAAGGATTTCTCTGCAATAATCGATGCTGCTTTGCACTCGAACTTTTATACCTTCAATCTTTGCAAGTTTTCCAATGTTAGTTGAAGGTAATCTTGCTTGATCAACAAACAACAAATCTGTTGTTTGCAGATCAAACAAATGTAGAGAATTTTTTTATCATAATGTTTATAAGCTGACGTACTGACGTACGTAATGTTTATAGGCTGACGTAATACTCATAAATTTCTGTAGGGTAGATAATTTAACCTACAGTTACCAAATTGGTGTATAGTTACTCCTTGGGTCAAAAAAGTTTTCCAAAAAATGTCTTTTGTAATTTTTTTTATTTTTAAATGAAAATTAATCATCCTTTTGTCCTATAATTTTTTATAGTTTAATTGCAAAAAACTTTTTTCATACAAGCGCTTTTTTTCCAAATATTTTGCTTTTGATGAGTCTAAATTTTTGTCTGTACAATTTTTTCCTCCGATTTTATAGCCCAATTGTTAGAAATAATTTTAAATATATTTTTAAGTTTTACTTTTTTTCATTTTTTTTATATTTATATGCATATTTATGATATTAAATATATTCTTTGAATACACGTTATCATTGCTATAGTGTCAAACAAATTTTAAAAGTAAAATGTAGAAAAACTAATCAAACTTAAAGCATTATCACGCTATCAGGCTTCAGATTAAAGGTTAGAATCTTCTGTAATCATTCTCTACTTAAACATTTTAGGAAAAATAAGCATTATATATTTTTTCTTGATTTTCACGTTTTTAAAAATATATTTCATGTTTCCGAAATGAATTGTATATTAAATAACATATTTCTATGCCAAAATTTCGATATACTTGTATCTAGAATCTTGCTCTGCTTAACTCATGAACCCATCAGTCAGGGTCTTGTCAAGAGGTGTTGTTGAGGTCAGTCCAACCATTGGGCTGTGCCCTTTGTAACAGAAAATATTTATTTTATTTGTAGGTGGAGGACATTGAGAAAGTTACCAAGGATAATTTGAACAGGTGGGGCTGAAATAGCTCAGAGTGCATGAGTTCATGCAGCGTAATAAAACAGGTAGTCTTATTATTTTGATTCTTTAAAAAAAATCGTTTTGTACAGTGTTTAGAATTATAATATTGAAAATGTAAGAAAGTGTGTATACCCGATGTAAACTTCTCCAATATTGCTCGCTTTGCATTTAGCTTTTAATATTACAGAGAAAAGAAAGAAGAAACAGAATTTGCAATGATACCTATTCCCCCCAGATTTTGTTAGAAATTTGATACTATTATTGATATCTTGTCTATGTTTGATACACTACAAATACAGTAAAAGCTTTTTATTCGCGGGGTATAAGTTCCATAAATATGCCGTGAATACAGAAACCGTGAATACGGAATGGTGATTCATACGGGATTATAGGGGATACGTTCCTAGGTAACAATATATATATATATATATATATATATATATGTATGTATATATATATATATATATATATATATATATATATATATAGATAGATAGATAGATAGATAGATAGATAGATAGATAGATAGATAATTGAAGTTTTTGAGCATTTTGATTCATTGTCTTAAGGCTTAGGCAATGATTTGAAGAACTTTGTCATTTTCTCTTGCTTGGCAGTTTTTAAAAGCTCCTTCCATTCAGACTGATACGCAGCAGTCGCATTAGCAATTTGCCTTTTAAAAATAAGACTTCCTTCCATAGACGGATCAATGTTCATAAAGTTGTAATAAGATCTTTTTTTTTATTAGTCCATTTGACGACATTTACTAAGGATATTGGGTTGGAATCCTTTTATTATTATGTATGTACTTATTAGATCTGCGAATAAAGAAATTTTTAGCCACGAATATAGGAATTGGGTCGCATTTTTTTAATCAGCGAATAGTAAAAACGCGAATGAAGGAAGCACGAATAAGGAGCTTTTATTGAACCACATATAGAATTTTGTGAACATTTCTTAGGATTTTCAAAATTATTTTTTAAGATAAAAAAGTTATTCCTAAAGTTAATCGAATGAACAAAACTAGCCTCTTGTTAATTTAATGTATCAGAAATTATTTCCTCTTTTAAAATTTTGCTACTCTGACTTCGGGCTATCGAAAAAAAATTAATTTTAATACAAAATCTGAAGTCATATGATAATACATGTCATCTAAGTATGTAATTCTTTAGATGACATAGTCTGTCTCACTCTGCTCTGTTAAATGCGCAATAAATTCCAAAATTAAATTTACGTAGTGAGTTTCATACATAGTGTTATTGAGTATGAATTCATTCGTAATCACCTGATGCATTAGCAGTTTAATTTTAGATAAATTTCTTGATTATATATCAAAACTAAAACATTTTACTAATCAGAGATTTTAGAGAGAATCTCTGAGAAATGCTATTTCACCTTGCTTGTCAACAAATGTTCAATCAAATATATATTTTTCAATAAGGGGAAAATAAAAAATAAAATAAAAGCTCTACATGTCTGATGGGCATAGAGAGTATGCAATCACCACTCTCCAAGCTCCACATTTCTTCCATCACTTAGATATTTTACAATATACTATAAATATCACGTTGTAAACTTGTAATCTAACTTTTCGCATTAAAACTGCACAATAAAAATAAAGCATTATGATTGACTACCTTTTCTTTCAAAATGAGAAAATCAATTAATGTAACCGTAACTGTTTTCCTCGGCCCTCTATCAGCCGTTGCCATGAGCAATCAGTCCATGTTTTGGAAGCGAGCTTGTAAAGCATGATGTATTATTTTAATGCATATATGTTAAATGCTAATGTCCTAAATAGTTTTGTCCCCATGTAAATCATGTCCTTTAATGTCATTAAATGTATTTTTAACTAAATTGGCAGGATTTGTTAATTTTGATAGTCTACCCTGACAGAATTAAAATTTTGGCGCCCTTTCGGTCACATTAATAATATCGTTCTTGTTATTAAGGTTGAGGAGCAAGCACACTGCCAGAATTTTATTTTGTGGTATCACTCGAAAATGGAGGGTTGTGGGAGGCCGGCGATCATTGATGGTATGAGACTTCATGCAAAATAAAAATGGATAGAATTGAATCAGTGACTGTGGCTAGGGCAGTATTTCGCAATTATTTTGAATATTCAGATAGTCTTTGAATATGAGCAAAAACTAAGCCATTCTGCATCTTGTCCTGCTCATCAACTCTCTTATATAAAGCTATTTTTCGGCATAAAATGATTCTAAATTCTCTGGTGAACTATTTCTTAAGTAAAAGAAAATAATAATACAACATAATACGTTAAATAAATAGTTAATTAAAACTAATCAAATATCTTATAAATCTTTTTTTAAATCTCAATGAACCTTACATTAGAATAGCTCTGATAATGCTAACAGACATTGCTAACACTAAAATAAATCGAAAATGATGTTAAACAAATTTGGAAACTAATAAAAAAAAAGTTAAAACATGATTTATTTTCTTTTGAAACTCATCCATAAAAACCGAAAGTAAGTTTATGAAAGAGAGTAAATAAAAATAACTAATTGTTTAAAACAATAGAAATTGTTCTTTTTTATTTATTCAAAGCAAATATATCAACGCAACAAATTCCAAAGTAATTTACATATGACGCCATGCACATACCGTATAACACACGAATTCAATCATCATTTTAACAATTCGTTTGTCCAAAGAAGAGATAAAATGAATGACTCACTATAAACAATCTCAAATAAACCAATCAAATTGAAATCAATTTATCCTGATGTAGTTTGACAGAGTAACAAATTTCTTCGATTAAAATCTGATAATAAGTTCTGAAGAAAAACGATCTTTAACCGGAACTATATAATACATCTATTATTAAAATTCAATCCATGAAATAAGAATTATCTCTACTTTTTTAAAATCTAATTTATTGTTAAATACGCCATTTTTTGTCATATTCCGGCATTTCATAATAAATGATCGTAAAATTCTGCGTAACTCTGAACGTATCATTTGCGTAAAGTTGACACCCTTTGCGACGGTAATTATCAATAAAAATAGTCTTACAGTTCCAGTTTTGCTTTTTCTTTCTTTCTTTTTCTAGAAGATACGAGAAAGAAACGTTCCCATTCATAAGCTACGAAATTCTCTTGCATACTGGGGTTAGTTAGTGAAAATTATCACGTTTCACATGCATTGTTTAAAAGTTTTTTTTCTGAACATTTAAAAGAGTTTTTCGTTGCTAAGAAAGGTTGCTAAGGTTGGTTTTTTTAAAGAGTTTTGGAAAACTGTGATTAATAAGCATTTATAAATTGAATGGGATTTTGGCTAATTCAAAGGTAAAAGAATTGCATTAAAAATTTGATTTATCGAATAATTCGAATCAAGTTAATAATTTAAAAACGAGTAACAAGGAGGAAACTACAATTTTTAACTAAAAATAGTAATATAAATATATTTTTTAAAAGATAAAAGGTTAATTAGAAAGTCAATAAATAAATAACACAAAATAAATAAAGTAAGTTTGAGCCCCAAAGTGAAAATAATTTTTTAAAAATTAAAATTTTAGTACTTTAAAATGAATTTAGGGGCATGTACATGATTTTAATTTTGAAAAATTCTTAAATAACGATTTTAATTTTGTTGCTTAGGGTTTGAAATGATGAAAAAGTACTCTAATTACAGGCGATATGTTAATATACTATTAAGAGTAAATTCACGTTATCAGAGAGAAAGTTCGAATTACTGAAGAATCCATATTAAAAACAAACTAGCTCAAATTCTAGTACCTGTATGAATAAGATGATAGCAATCATTATCAATAGAAATCCACATAAAATAGTTTTCTTTTATCAGGAGACGGAGTTTTGATGATATTCAGGGTAAGATATGTATATATCGTCTTCCGTTAATTTTTATTTTAAGTTTTAGTTTTATAATTTTGAATCAAATATCTTATATATAATTTCCTAATTAATCTAGTGTATCTTATTATTTACAAGTAAATCTGTGGAGATATTCTCCATCTCGCGTATTTACAAATTACTGGCATTTTCTCTGTAATTTCGCAGCATAATAAAAGGAGAAAAAAAATTGCTTATATACCTCATTTCAAAGCAGAACGAGTATGATTTTGGAAATAAACCTAGAAATTTTGAAGTATACACTGATGACAAGAACGATATCTGTGTCGGCGACTCTCACTCCAAAATTCTGTGATACGTCAGAGTGAGGGCTATAAACCTTGAAGGCTAGTTCGTACGGTGATCCTTCCGTAAAGCTCAAACACTGACCTGCAGCGTACAACCTTACAATTAAATCATTGTATTTCCATTGACTAAAAAGTTTCAAATATGTACTTTTGAACCTCTTCATGAAACTTGAAATTTGTTGAATTTGTTATTCTGATATGAAATACACATATCAAATCTCATTTAAATAGTTCGCTTTTTTTGTATCATAGTCCATGACTAATTTTCGGAACAAAAAAAACTTTCTGAAGATGGCTTTCATCTTAAATTTGGAAGAATTCTACAATTTTAACACATCAGATTTCAATCCTGATATGATTAATTATCACAAATCAAATTTATTATTGAGTTTTTAAAAAAGGATTCTGCTCATAGAAGTATAAAATATGGAGATTCATCAAATTTCTCAACCGAGTTTTTAGTCATTATAACATTTTTAAATTTGCGTATTTAGTATATGAGGGAAAAATAAAGGAAATATTTCTAGTTTTAGCAAGAGTAGAAAACCGAGGTTGCCTCATTATTGCGTAAAATAATAGCTGATTTCCGTCTTGTTAGTGATCCCATTTTCTAAATACGATGTCATTTATTCTCTTTGAACTATCTATTACGGCTTTCTCTGTCTATGGGTTTGTTGCACTGAAAAAATATTTACTTCTTATTTATACTGATGCATTAGCAACACAACAGGTTTTTCCATTTAAATCATCACTTAATGATGTAGTCAACACTAAGTCGTTAACCTCTTCTGTCTTTTTAAAAAAGTGACTCTTTTTTGTCTCAGGTTAATTGCGAATCCTAGACGCTGAAAATTCACATAATTAATTACGTAATTTTGAATATCTAAATAGGAAAGCTATTTTTAAGCAATGTTTTTAAGCTATTCAGAATATTTTCAGCTATTTTAGTTTAAACTATTTTTCAAACAGCATGCTTTACATGAATAATGTTATTTCTTATCAGAATACCTCAGAAAATATTTTATAAAATAAATTTACTGCCAAAATATGTTTGATATTATTTACAAGATAGTGTGTCGGCGTTTTGGCATAGAGATAGCACGTCTGGGTTTCCCGGATTCGAGTCCTGGTTTGGGAACGGTTGTTCCTTACCTATATTTTATCTGTGAAGTGTGTGAAAGAAACCTCCTATAAAAAGAGGTTGTGTGTGATCTTACTCTCCGAAGCTTCTGCATAAACTCGGTTTAAAGCGTCAGTGGGCTTGTTTATGACAAGTGCCATAAATAATAATGTTAACAACAATAAAATATTGTTTACACTCTAAAGTTAAAAAAAAAATCTGATCGAAAAAAATCTAATACCTAATTGTATCAACTTAATATGTCACAGAATGTGAATAGGTAAAAATTAAAATAAGGGAACAAAATTGAAAAAAAAAATTATTTATATCTCTGCTTTTCGAAAAAATCGTAAAAAATGACACAAATTCTTTAATTTTAAAATTAAAAATTTTCTCCATCTACTTTTTAAAACATTAACTGTTAAGAAATTTAAAGTTAAAAAGTAAAGAATTAAATATTAAAAATGAATTAAGTAATAATAAAAATAAGAATAATAGATGTAAAGAAAAATTAAGAATATGGACAACAAAGAATATTAAGAATAATGTAATAATAAAAATAATATAAGTAAAAAAGTAAAGAATATAAACAGTTAAGAATAATAAATATTTTGTTATTAGAATTTATTCATCAAAATCGATCTATAGTTTTCAATCACTCATTCCCTTCAAGGTAAACAAAAAATTATTTGGAAATAATAATTTTATAATGAAATAATCTCATTTAATAATATATTAAGTGTTATTAAATGAGGATATTTCATTTACTTGCATCTTTTTTTTGGTTATTTGATAAACTCAATGTATATGTATAGGAAAACTAAATAAAGATCAATTTTATTTTTTCATTTATTTTCTATGTTTATGAAAGTATAATGCAAATCTGGACCCTAAAAATTAAATATCGTTTTTTCGCCAAAGAACGAATTACAAGAATTCATACAAAAATTCCTCTCACGAAAATTTTATCTCTTTTAATACCTTCTCAAAACTTTGATGAGTTAATTCTCTTTAAGATAATAAATTTTCTAGATTATTCACAATCGGATTTAAAAAAACGAAGCCAATTAGACAATATCCTTCCGCCAAGTAAGAAGACAAATAAAAGATTTTCCCATCAATCTGTCATAGCGATTTCCTGCCCAAGATTTATAAGATCGCTCTTCCACAGCAACCAGTTGCCATTCATTTTCTTACTGGCTTGATTTTTAAACGCGCCCATCCATAAAACATGAGCTACCTAAATAAATGATGATCCATTCCGCCTGTATTAAAGCCTCCATTTACTCAGCTGAAGGAAAAATATGGCGGAGCAATCGTAAATTTTGATGTCGGCGTTGCAACAGTCTTCGGCGACACATTTTAAAAGATAAACTTGCTGAAATATGTGTATATAAATGTGCAATTTCAGTATACTATTAGTGATATGTCATCGATTGATTGTCCAGATCACCAGGAAGTGAAGATCGTTAATCAGATTAGAGTTCAGTTTGGGAGCGGAAAACGAGTAAGAAGAAAATATGCCGAGATTAACCTAGTTTTTAAACTATTGCAACATTTTTTTTTTTTTTTTTCTATTTTTTTTTGCGAATTTTTCCAGAAAGAACGACCGAAGTGCCGTAAAATGCACGAAACGTGACTCAAGTAATAAAACGTTTAATTTGATTCAGAAACCGAAGCTTACTAAGTTTGACGAAAAGTAAAAAAAATAGTCTGTCGATACGGGAGAAAGTTTCGTCATGTTTCAATCGGAAATGAATTTCAAATATGACAGAGATGTCTGGAAACTGGATACCTCCTGCTTGCTTTATTTACTAATGTATTTGTGTTAGTAATTTTGTAATCGACATTCAGTAAGCTCTATTGTCCATTTTTCATATTACTCAACAAAGACAAAAAATATATTTTTTTAAAAATAAAATGAGGGATAATTTACTTTATAAAATTGTTAGACTTTTACAAAAATTTAAAAAATTCAATTTCTCTCTCTCTCTCTTTTTATCTTATGTCTTTCACATTTATCAATGAACAATAAAAAAATATGGAAAGTATTAAACCTACTTTTTATAATAATATTTTAATTAATTTTGAAGTGCATATTTTCATATGTTACAATGCACATAAGGGGATTCCCAAACTTTTAAACATTGCTAACCACATTTTATAAACCAAATCTAAAACAATATACATCATCCTCAAATTATTGTTTTTTAGCTGATACAAACACATACGAAGAGATTTGATGAGCCAAAAAGGAACTTTTGTTAAAATAAAACCATTTATTAATAAATGTAATCAAAATAAATAATAAAAAAGCTGTCAAAATTTATACATGCCAAATTTAATTCAATGTTCAGAACGAGAAGGTGTTCCTGAAATTGTCATAAATCGCTTGATCGTGTGTAGCGCTTTTTTCCCATTTTAATACAATGTGACTTAAAAAATTTAAAGTCATTATTATATTTTTTTTTTCAAATGTGCAAGATATATATGCATTCATTATCCTTCAATGGTCCATCAAAAATTGATTCATGGCTCATAGTGAGCTGTGAAAGACAGTTTGAGCACGCAAAATTTCTGTAGAATTCTTTTCTTGCAGAATTTAAAGGGTGATTAAGCTAAATATTTTAAAATTTATTCTAATTAGGTACAACAATTTTTTCTTCCTTTTCATGATACAAAATGTTAATGGATAAAATAGTCCAGCAATATACACTGATTTATATTATAGAGTCAGAAAAGGTGAAATAGCATTAATTTTAGTGTAAAATAGGTATTTTTAATGCTGAGAGTGAAGTAACATCATTATGGAAGTGCGATCCACTAATTGTTTTATATTTGGCTATTTTTCGCGCTTTAATAATTAGATTTTTCGATTTCATGTATGTAAAATTTCAATAAAAAGTTTTATATAGTTATTTATTGATTTGAAATTGATAATTAAAATTGGAAGTCTTCCAATTGCCCTCCTGGCATTTTGTATTTTTGCTTACAAAATTTGATTCAATTACGACTGAAAGGCAATGATGATGACATTTTAAAATTAAAATAAATATTTTAGTAACGATGTTACTTTCTTATTTTTTTACAAAAATATTTAATAGCAAAATATTTTTTTCATTTAGCAATAAATATACTTCATTTTTTTATTTAACTCTTAACGCTTCATTACTATAATAAAATACATATAATGCTTTTTTGATCGGATTCGCCAGTGAAATTTGTTAAGAGCAATTTCTTAATTCCTGCGAAAAGCAATAATTTTGATTAGCAGCCAAAATTCATAACTGTTGTCTAAATAAAATTCTGTCTATACAGTTTGAACTTTTTTAAATGAATTGCGTGTGTTTCAACCCTAAACTAAGCATGTAACCTAATGTCCTTATAGCAAAACAAGAAGAGTGGAGATAAGGACTAATAATTTGCATTAAATTATTTTTATTCTAATGACAGATTTATAAATATGTTCTGCAGCATGCAAAATTTTTAACGTTCTTTAACCTTCTCTGGAAGATATCTGTGTATGATACCTCTTTCCCTCAATTAACTTCTTTAATATTTTTTTCTATTTTTAATGTTTTAATTTTTATTCCTTCCCTTCTTTTAAGTTGATTTCTTTTTTACTCTCTCTTTCTTCCTACACATCCTCCTTTCCTTAATTTTTTCTTAATTATTCTTATTTTTATTAATTTATCTATGCCCTTCCTTTATCTTTTTATAAATTTTTTCCCCTCACTGGTGGGTTTTTTTTTTTTTTTTTGAACTTAGTGTATGCTACCTAGTGTCTTTGTTTTTTCTTTTACTTTGCAAAAGTTATTTGGCAAAATTCTTATTTTCATTTAAAGTAAATACTAATGAGCTATTTACTGGTGTAACGCCGTTGTTGGCACACACCCTATATTCATCAATCTTACCTTCATTATCTGTAGAGTGCAATTAATGAGCTTTGTTACTACACTTGAATTGAGGCAATAATGCTTTGTATCTACTATTTTACAGATTTGTCTTTCACCGTGTTCCTTTTGATGGATTAAAGCTGTAAAAAAGAATATTATTAGATTGTTGATACATTTAGATATTGCGCAAAAAACTAAATTAGTTATTGTATTTTTATTTTGAAAATATTTTCGAGATACTGCAGTACCATATGCACAAATTCATCTATTTATTTTAGATACATTTAGAATTTAAAAAATATCAGCGCCTCACTCATTAGATTATGTTGGAAACAATACAATAAGTATTACATCTATATAAATAAAACTGAACGTTTGTCTGTATGCTTCTTATGCCTTCCTAAACTGTTCATCCGATTGCGATGAAACTTGGTCAGTTTATTGTTTACACCTATGGGATGGTTATAGAAATAAAAAAATTATCTGAAATTCATTAAAAAATTTCGAATCTCAATCGCATCTATTTACAAGGATTAATCTCCAAATAATACTTCGAGGAGACAATAGATTCTCTAGGAATGCTAAATCCTAGTAAAAGGTTAATTTTTTGTAACTATATTTCGCAAATGTCATGTAAGTCATTGCCAGTGTTAATATCTCTAAGAGGTAAGAAAGTTTTGCGAAAACCAAATCTGGGGTTTTAAATTTTAATTAAATTTTAGCGTTTTTCGCAGTATCTACCTAGAATGTTGCAATACTAATAATTTTGCACCATCTTAATTTTCAAAAATTATCTTTTCAGCTGTATTAACGATTTTATGGTACAAATATATTGTCTATGTTTAATCAATCAATTTTAAAACAAGATGTTTTAATCACATTTTCCAAAATTAAATTTGAGAATCCTGAAAGAATATTAAACGAATCACGAGATATAATAAATAGTTTCTTGCTTTACCATTCTGAAAAAACACCAACAACCAACTTTTACAATTCTTCACAAATCTAATATATAAAAATGAATATTTGTTTGTTCGCACTTTATATACTGTCGTACCGCTCATCCTATTTCAATAAAAACATTTCCAAATTATTGATTGATTGCACTTCATATTATTTCTTCGGCGGCAGCAACACGCCGGTTATCAGCTAGTTATTTATAAAGTAATACGTATACATTAACGATTAATTTAATTGTAAGTGTTTTTAAACCTCAAGTAAGATTATGAGACATTATTAATAATGTTGGTCCTTTATATTGCTATTTGAGTCAAAAGCAACTTTGTGGAATTTTGAATGTTGTGAAGGACAAAATTCAACAATTTAATCTTATATCAAATTCAGAAAAGTATTGGATAAATGATACGGACATTGGTTTAGTTTAGTTTAGTTATATTAAAGTCCCGTTTAAAGCAACACGAGGGCTATTTTGGGACGGACCTCGTAATTTTGAACCACGGTCAGATGACGAGGACGACGCCTGAACTGGCAGCCCCTCTCCACAGCACACCACACCAGCGGGAGTACGATTGGCCCGACAGATTTAACGTGCAAGGGACCCCCCTCACACGAAGGTTCTTTGGTTTAATCGAGTCTCGAACCTGAAACCCTCCGGTTCCGAAGCCGAGACCTTACCACCAGGCCGCCGCGGCCCTAATATGGCCATTGGATCTGAAGACTGGAATTGAAAATAATTATCGAATTTATAATATTGATCCAAGAACGATCAAAGGAAAACTGCAGTTCATTTTCCTATCCTGTATGTGCAGAAACAAGTTAACACTAAAATAGGATGGACAAGACAAATATGATTTGATAAGCGCACTTTAAACGTAAGTAGTGGTTTTGTATTAAATTTCTGGAATATCCAACAATGAGAGTGCTTACTTTACACCAGAGTAATTAAAGAAGTATCGAGGTCTGTTGGTCTGAAGGTCGCCACATAAAATTACATAAACTATAAGATCATTGGACTTTGATTAATTACTCTGAATTATTAAAATGATGATGTCGTGTCCGTGTTTCCACTGGAAAGGGGTACAGTGGCTTTTGAGGGTAAAGACCCCTGAGCACCCCGAGGGCAGAAGTCTGACATCTAGCTCAAATGAAGGTGACACACACATTCGCTTGCACAACCTCTTTTTATAGGGGGGCACATTCATACATCTCACAGATAGAACACAGAACAACCATGTCCGAACCGAGACGCCTAGATCACGGGGAAGACTCGCTACCCCTATGCCAGGACGCCGGCAATTATTAAAATCATTACTAAATAAATGTAATATCAATTAATAACATATTTATAAAATATTAGAATAATTATTTATTTAACTGTTATATCATACTGACAAGTCCTTAAACAATAATTTTGTATGTTATATTTATTTAAACATTGTTTGTTTCCTTTTAATCTATTAAAATAAATCTTCTGTTTTAGTAATGGAACCGTTAACTAGTATTTTTAATTAATTTTAAAGAATTTAATTATCTTTAATTTTAAAGAATTTTATAATCTTAATTTTTTATCCATAATATGTGAATAGTAAAAAAAAAATTAATAAAAATAATTATCTTTCCTGAAAGTCACAAAAATAAAAAATAATAAAACTATAGCTGTTAATTATAACGAATATTGAAATATGAAACTAAATTAATCGGTAATTAAAAGTGAAGTCTCGTAATATGCATTGCCTGGGGCTAAATTATACCTAAAGCTGCCTCTGTTTTTCATTAAAGTACACTCACTTCTCCTCTTTGAACAACGATGCAACAATGAAAGGCCCAAATCGCGCCTTTCTGTTGGAAAAAGGAAAAGTTGACGTCATATTACCCCTGAATTTTCTATTATGATATTAATATGATATATTTAAGTATTTCATATACCTGCCAATATTTATTACTATCTCCAAGATATTATCAGATAAAAATTTAACATTTCTCACGTATCAGTAGTCAGCCAGCTGGCCCATCAATAAAACAAATTTTCTATTGAAATATTGCTTGCGGTATGCAAATCAGCAAGCTGTGCAATTAAAAAGCCATTATGTTGTAACTGCAACCAGTCGTTTCTCTTACCTCTTTCCAGGCATAAAAAAACACTTAATTATGAAAATTATAGACTTGAAAGTGCGATATCCAATCTGAATATTAAGCGTTATTATAACATTAAAAGGGCACTAATGCATGCAGGTAGCCTTATAAGGAATACATCACTTCACTTTCGAATAAGCAAATGAATGAAAATAAATTCTCTCACAATGTTGTTTATGTATGCAGATTTATTCTCCATTGTTTAATGCATAGAGTACGGATAAATGGAAGCTTCTCACAGTGAAAAATTTTTCACAAAAGAACCCGATTTTTAAGGCGTCTGCAACAGCACGTACAAAGGTGGAGCTATCCTTACCCCGAAACACAGTTCTTCGGTTGCAACAACGGTGTCATTTTATGCAAAATAAACACTCCTCAGGTCAGTTGTAAACGTAATTAACTTAATCGCCACACGAAAAACCTATAACATAGAATTACCTTGCTCCATTAAAGTGTGGGTTTCGTCTTAAATAGGGTCTTTTAGTAAGACTTGATCGTTTATTTCCGATTAGACTGTAGAGCTCAGTTCGGGATCCTAATTGACAGCCCCAGAGTACTTGATCCATGCCATTAGGAAAAACAATTATTCATCATGAATTTTTCGGCAATTATGATTAACGTACAAATGTAGTTTTAAGATCTAATTTGTTGAGATATTGCTCTGTATAGATGAATATGCATTTCTTAATGCAATTTGTTTGACCGATTTATTTAATTCTTCACCTTTTACTGATCATCTGAATAATTTCCTGAGTACAGACTTCATAGTTTATAAAGTATAGTCCTTGTTTATTGGACTCTCTATTCTAGCTTGAAATATATATATATATA
>JAPMOQ010058285.1:2662043-2756965 GCA_026543055.1 Argiope trifasciata | reverse complement strand
TAATTCAATAATTTTTTCCCTTTTTCGCTTTCTTTAAAAAACATATTTAACATTTTGGCAATATCACAGAAAAAAACATTTTTAATATTTTGGAAGCATAATTGATAAATTATTAGAGCATTAAACTCAAAAAGTTTTTCCGAATAAAGTTACCGACTCTTTAACTACTAATAACTGACTCTTTTAACTTAAACTATTTCTTAAATTTTGGCTAAAAAATATGATTTTATTGGAAATTTTAGAACGCATTACTCATGGCGAACCAGCTGGTCGCCAAAGGCGGCTAGTTGATAATACATCTAAAAACAATAAATAACTACTGAAAAATCCAATTTTTCAAAAATTTTCCTTCGAACGTAAGTCGGATACCTTAAACTTTAAAAAAAATAGCTCCGAAATGTAAATTTCTACATTCCAAAGTATATATGAGCCCAGTTTTGTATCTGTATGCCAAACGGTATGGTTTGTGTATCACCAGGACACGTACGAGAGCATAAATGTTCACACACACACATTCTTCTTTATCATTTGCAAATATGAGGTTTTAGGTTTGTCCTACATATTACATGCAAGAACATCTCAAAAGGAGTTGAGTCCCATGACATCATCGTGCCATTGAGAACTTAAATATCTAGATAATCTATTTCAAATTGCACATTATCTTTTTATGTCATGTAATTTTATGTTTTGATTCCACATGTAAATTGTCATGTAATAAAATAATAAGCAAACTATTTCTGTCAATCCAGAAATTAAAATGTCAAATTATTTTGCTGAATTTGATTTTATATTCTTGTGATTGTCTGGTTTACTGTGATTTTTTCGATTGGATTTCGATTTGACTTATTTTATAAAGTCAATATTACAATATATGATATGTACGATTTAAATTTAGTAAGTAGTCTTTGTACTTTTTTATATCGACGAATTTGATTTTATGGTTTCATTTTTTTTTCTGGTTTGCTGTGATTTTAACTTACCATTGTTTAAAATTTGATGTCTTTTCTTTTATGATACTCACTTTATCTCCAAAACCTCAATATTCTGGGATTTTCGGGTCAATTTCTTGACGAAAGTCAGACCCTTCACAGAAAAAATCCCTGGTTTGAATCCCTGTCTGAGGGTGACCCTTGAGAAAGTCCTCAGACCGGATTCTTTATTAATTTGATTCCTTGGCTGTAATTGTTTCAATTGTACTAATATTTATTCTAAGGTTGTTCAAACTCTTTCTACCTAATTTTCTTGAATGGAAGAAAATGATGTGATTAAATATTTGAATAGACAGCAGAAACTATTTGAATTTCATTGCAATAATGAAGCAGAAATGATGTTATTAGGAATTAAAATCTGATGTTTTTAATTTGTTCATTTGTCATACGCTAAATTAAATCAGTTTATTCAGAGAGTGATAACTTCAACTGGTATTTTTGCCATGCTGTCAAACAATTTGACCTATCACTGACTAACACAAATTTGATAAAAACAATGCTCAAAAAATAATTCCAATATTTACTAAGACAAATCTATCATGGATATATTCTAAATATCATGCACAGCCTTATAACAAAAAATAATCACACATATATCTAATTATATATTGTAATACATACTACTGAGTCCTCAAGTTCATTTTTACTTTCTTGTATACGAAGTATTGAGAAAGTATAGCAATCATCTAAAAATTCGAACTCGAGATTTTGACGAATCTCCACTCACTGAGTTCGAAAAATATATTTTTGGAAAATGCCTGTCTGTGACAAAGATAACTCAAAAACTATTTGAATCATACGAATGAGATTTGGTGTACAGATCTTAATCAAATTTTCAGAAGTCTGTCAAAACTTCAGCAAAATCCGTTTAGAGGAAGTTTGTCTGACTGGCTGTACAAATATGAGTTAACATGATAATTATAAAACGAAAAGAACAAGATTGATAAAATTCGGTACACAGGTTTCATATTTATAATGTAGACATGTTCCAAATTTGGAACCAACTTCAACATAGGGGTAACCTTCTGTTTGTTTGTATTTTCAGAAACATGTAAAAACGGCAATTCAAAAGGACAATGATTTAAATATATCATATTAGGTATTGGATTTTGTATGACTACAAGTGCAGTTTTAAGTTAATTTTTTTTATTTAATCGGTTAGGAAAACGAGCCTAAAACACAAATTTGATTTTTGGTTACTATCAGCCACATACCAAGAACTCATTACTAAGTCGGCGTCCTAGCATAATATTATGGTATCTTTCCCGTGATCTGGGCGTCCATTTGAGCATGGTTGTTATACTGAGTTCTACCTGTGAGTAGTGAGAATGTGTCCCCCTGTAAAAAGGACTTGTGCAAGCAAATGTGAAACATGAAAGTAGCTTAGTCGTACTCTTGGCCCTAGTTGGCGCTACTGAAAACACAAAGGACGCTAATTTAGATTCAAATAGCTGACAACTTTCTGTCCGCGGGCTTGTAAAGTGCCATAAGTAACAACAACTACTCATTACCAAAACTGTATTCAAAGATCACCTGATCGATTCAAAAAAATCACTTCATTCGTGCCGAAGATTAATATTTCGTAACTACAGTTCGCCACTGCAATACGTTCCACACCATGTAGTAGAACTACACTTTTATCAGAGGCCCCGGTTCTAGCGGGGTTGTTTTTCTTTTGTGTTCTATCCGTGAGGAGTGCGAATACGGCCCGTGTAAAAAGGGGCTGTTCAAGCGAATGTGACGCATGAAGTAGATTAGTCGTACTTAGGCTCTGCTGAAAAAAACAAGAGTACGTTCGCTTAAGCTCAGTTGGCTTAAACGGGCTTGCAAAGTGCCTTAAGATACAACAACAACTCACATTGGTTCCACATGCAACAGGCGAAATAAATTCCATAGCTGAATTACAACTGGCATTTGCCCTGCGTTGCTTGACAATCAAACGACTTCACTCGATTATATTACAGCTATAACAAAGAAATTTCGCATCGAGAGTTTTCCTTTCTTACACTTAACAAAGCAAACAGAAAGAAATAAAATGTGTTGTGAGCAAACATTAATTTTCACGGTGACAGCATTACACCAAATTTCTTCAATTTCCGGCCTTAAAGAATAAATATAAAAGAAAAATTAAACATCAAAGATTGGCATTTCGCCATAAAAATGTTTTTATTCATTGCCCTTTTTCCCCCCGTTTTTTCTTGTTTCTAAAATTCCAACGAAATTAACCGCTATCACTACCGTCTGAAAGGTATGTTGTCCCGTGGAAAAAAAAAAAAAAAAATGAACCATGAATAGTAGTTGTCTGAAGTAGGTTAAAAGATGTTTCCTCCGGCAAAAAGCAAAATGATTTACTGGCTGACATTTTTTTTTATTAGATCATTGATGGATTGTGGTGTGATGAGATGAGACGAGAATGGTTTTCCCTTCTCTTTTAACCGCAAGTACATTAATGATTTGATTAATATCTTTTGTTGTAGTGACACAGTTAATAATTTTTATTTAAAAAGAAATGCATGAAATTTTAGTCTAAAAATTGTCTGACATTTGTCTTAATTTTAAACTGTTGTCTCTGTTTAATTTCGTTTTAGACCTAATAAAATCGAACTAAAAAAATTAACGTTTACTTGCATTTAGAAAATAATTATAGACATATTAGAGTATGTGATATTCCATGCATTTAATCTTTTTTTCTAATTTCCAGTCTATGGTTGATCACATATTTTTACTTTCATGTATGCAAAATAGAAAAAAAAAGAAAAAAGAAAAGGAAATATTGTAATTATCAAGAAATTTGAGTTTCAGATTTTAATGTATCTGCAATGCACTTCTTAAATCATTATTTACAATCTTCAGGTCCTCCCTTAACTCTGAGATCTCCATACATTCCATTAAATAGTGGTATACCGTACCACTTTCTCCACAAATGCATTTATTTTCCTGCGATCTTCCGAATCTTTGGAAATATGCAAGAAGTCTCCCATGTCCAGATATTATTTGGATTATAAGTGGATGGTATTTTCTTATTTAAATTCCGGATTAGGAATAAAGTCGAAAGTTACTATAAAGTTAGTATGCAGACCTCCCTTCTCCGTTTTAGGAATAACTTCTGTCTGTCAATGAATGCGATAACTCAAAAATGGTTTGAACTAGACAAATGAAATTTGGTGCATGATCTTAACATGACATTCTAGATTACTATCAAAATTGTGGACAAAATTCATTCTGAAGAATTCTGGCTGTCTCAGTACAAGTGAAAGCATAACTACTAAATGTAAAAAGTCAGATGTATTAGATTTGATATCTAAAGTTTAGATCTGTATCAAATTTTGAACTAAAAAAAGTAAAAAATTACTACTAATTGAAGGACTTTTTTCTGATAGAAATAATAATGATATAAAAAAATAATTCAAATCTCACTTTCGGATAAATTTCTAAATCAAAACTATCTTATAATGCTGTTAAAAATGTCTTTGTAGAATGATCATGGAGCAAAGTTAAATCCCCCTTTCACAAATTGACGTTTCAATTTATCAATACATCTTATGGAAAGAAATATTATTTAAATATTAAATTTTTGCTCTAAAAATTGGTATTGCCAAACAAAATCTTTCTTACATACAATAACTTGAAATTTGCATAGCAGATATCAGTTAATTTTTGTATCGTAATTTCATCGGCTCATTCTATTCCTCAATTTATCTAATGGATATCAATTTTTTATTGTTCTTAACAAGCCACCTTTGGCGACCAGCTGGTTCGCCATGAGTAATGCGTTCTAAAATTTTCAATTAAATCACATATTCATTAGCCTTGAAGTAATTGATTGGCCTGAAATTAATATTTTCTTTAAGATGATGGGCGGAAAGTTCTAAAAGAACACGTTTTCCTAATAAAATTCTTTAATTTTATAAATCAGTCAGTTTTAGTTATTGATTTAGAAAACTGATTGATGTAGCAACTTTTATTTAAAATATTAATACAAATATTTTGTAAAATATGGCTCACAGAGCAAAGTATGAAGAAATCTAAAACTCATTATTCATAAATGCTTTGTGTTTGATTCAAGCTACATAAAATGTAATTATTTGCTTCATTTAGATCAAATTAATAGTATTAAACAATATACATGCTTATTAATAATATTTTACAAATTGACCATTGGACCGGAATTTGAATGCATATCCTGTATAAATTCAATCCTGGATAAATAAAGATAATTTATTGAATTAATGGTTTAAATATTGCAAACGATCATAGAATCCTTTGCCTTGCATTTTTTTAAAGCAAATATCACATTTTATATTTATTTTATTTTATCCGGTCACGTGCTAAAAGTTGCATTTCTTTAGATTTAATTTGCGATAATGGTTTTTTTTTTTTTTTAAATTTCAACGTCCATCATTGTTTTCTTTTATTTTATCCAGTCACGGGCTAAAAAAAAAACACAAAAATATTTCTTTAAAAATTCGTTAAAAATAGAGGTTTAAATTATAAATTAAAACACTGATACCATTAGAAAGCTAATTTTGTTATCTTTAAATTGATGCAAAAATCATGTTTGTGCGATAATATTTTCGGAAGTTAGCGGAAAAACGTCGAAATTTCACCTAAATTTTAATCAATTCAAATTCTAATTAAAATTTCGAAAAAAGAGCTCCGAGGTGTACATTCCCGACATCCACGGTATGCATGTACCAAATTTGATAGCTGTAGGTCCAACGGTCTGGCCTGTAGAGCGCCAGCACACACACACATTGAGCTTTATTATAAGTATAGATATATAGATAAGACCGTGGAAAGATGACAAATGAATCATGAGAATTTGTACTAAGTGCTTGCGATCGCTATTGTACTAGATGTATTTATTCTAGCACTTCGCATACTGCAATAGTTTCTCTGGCTGATTGTCAGTTGCAAATTGATTATTTCCGAGATCCATTTAATTTGGCAACTAATTTATTTACTACAGCAACTGATGAATGATGCATTGCGGTTTGGATGTTCTCACACTGGGTTGTTGCGGAAGTCCGGTGTTCGAAAAGAAACCCTTCAGGCGTTACTCTCATTTATTTTTTTCTTGTTCGAATTTACGAGTGTTTAATTGTGCAGCTTTCACATACACTCTATTCCACTAGCATGAAGCCGAATCTGTTTCGATTCTTATCTAATTACCGATAGTAGATGAACTGGAATTATTGAGAAAGTAATTCATAAAGGAATATTTTTTTCGTGAAAAGTGTGTGTGTGTGTTTTTAAAACTAAGTAATCTTGGCCATGGTAACTTTAAGTAATTGTTCATAAGTGATGAACAATTACTTAACCTCTTAATGGTCGCATAATTTTGAAGAAAATGGTCATAAAAGTGCCTAAAGAAAATTGTATAAAACTGAGTGTATAGTTTAAAATAAATGAGCCATCTCTAAAACCATTGCAAATAGTCTAGGGCAGCCATCTGACGTGTATATTGAGTAATAAACATGATTCTGGGCATAAGAAATAGACTGTTTTAATATTTTTGGCTTTTGAGTACGCCAGCCCGGAAATATCACGGGCGCGAGAAATAGAGGAAGAAATTTCACCCCGTCATTTTCATGGGAGCGAGAAGGAAGGGGTTAAAGTTCGAGGGAAGGGGCGGGAGAGGTATATTGTTAATATTATTTTAACATAAAGATTTTTTTATGAATAAATTACAAAATTGCAACAAAATGCACCGGTAGTTACTGAATGCGAATTTTGGATGTAGAAAATGTTGAGTTGAATGGGTTGGCGGTTGGGTTGCTGAATTGATTGTAAGTTTTGAGGCTGATTCTCTACTTAAACCCCAACAGTGTCTTAGTTGCCGTGACTTATTCCTAAAAAACACTAAAAATAATTTAGAATAATTTCTTATTTAAAATAGATAATTCTTTTTACTTTCGTGTATACGTAGTATAGAAATGGTCAGAAAATTCGAATTCGAGATTTTGACGAATCTCCCCGAGTTCAATAAACATATTTCTGGAAAACAGCCGTCTATCTGTCTGTGACAGAGATTACTCAAACACCCTTTAAGGTAGACGGTTGAAATTTGAGCTTTCTTTACAACCGTCTTTTCGTCTATTTTAATATAACTTAACACGATTGTTACAAAATGGAAAAAAGCTAGATAGATAAAATTCGGTGTGCAGTTTTAACATCTGTAGTGTAGACAACAGCTAAATTTCAAGCCAAATCCACCAGCGAGTTCAGTCTATTGATCCATACTTTCAGAAACATGTAATCGCGATAATTTAAAAACGCAATGATTTGAGTAAATCAAATTTGGTCTGGATTTTGTGACTACAAGTACAGATTTGAGTCAAATTTTTATTTCAATTAGTAGAGAAAAATGTGTCCAAAACAGAAATTCGATTTTTGTATGCTATTAAAGCATGCCAAGGATTAATCGTTAAAATATTCTACAAGGATAACAAGATAAATTCAGTAACACCCAAAAAATATTCCTTAACTATCGTACACTAATCACTTAAAGCATTTTTTTTTTTTTTTGGCATGGCAAGTTTATTAAAAAGTATGAGAGAAAGTTTTAAGGGGACACTCCCTATGATTTCACATGACATTTGACTATTCTTCAAAATTTGTTGAAAATGTGATACAGCATAGTTGTACTGTTAAAGAATTTGTAGTGGCATTGTTGTATTATGGCCATGTTTCTGATAGTGCAATACAATAATTCAGCATCTCCCTTACTTCATATGAAGGGCAGGTTATGCTAAGTATTATTTCCTTCTGACGATATTTGATCAGCAGATTTTTCCACAGATTGCAGCTGCTATAGTTCTTCGGTAGCTGTGACTATATTTTCCCATCAGCCTACACATGCCGTTACTATTTGCGTCTAGCCAATTAATCTTGGCCACAGACACAATCCATTCGATTATGATTCCACAAGCATTTGTTGAAACCCCGCGTCAATGTTACGTGGCCAAAAGTTCTATGTGGATATAAGTATTCTCTCCCAGCAGGTATTAACACAGATTGATACCTGTGAATGTAACTCGTGATATCGCGATATCTCCTAGCCACTCTTTCTTCAAAACGTCTCTTATTAAGCAAGTCATTTTTATTTATTTATTTCAAATATATTGTTTGGCTCGTTTTGAGAAATTCTAGTTAAACGAAGTTTGAATGGAAATTTTTAGACATAATATTAAAATAGATTAATCATGCTTAAAACATTATCATCCTATGATGTTTTGGGTTAGAATTCAGACTAAAGTTCACACATCTGAAAATAGTATACATATTGATAGGATTTGGCTGAACTAGGATATCTGGCCACATTATTGGACAAGATTAGCTTCGCTTTGAATCCATAAGCTGCATAAATGACATTTTTTAAAAATTAGTATTTTGAAAAAAGATGAGTTGAAAAAATATATAAGGAATTTAATTGTTTCTATGTCATTTAAATCTAATGGAATTGGGGGGGGGGGATTACAAAAACAGAAAAACGAAATTATAAATTGAAGAAATAAAAATTTCCCATTTTCATAAAAAATGGGAAAAAATTCATGAAATTAAAAAGATACCAGGCCTGTGGTGTCTACATTCACATGCCAAAAACAATTTGAAACATTTAGTAGAACAGTTGATAGTACAGATGAGTAATATGATTTTCCAAGACCCAACAATTTAAATCTTGTAAAATGAAGTGATATAGTTTCCAGCTACGACTTTTATTGCATAGATATGCAGTTAAATCAACTATCGCAGTGTCAGTTACCTGGTAAATCACTTCTGCTTTCCTTTTGTATGATTCGTAATGGATTGAAAAATTAAACTGGAGCATTTATCAGGTGAATATTAATTGATTTCATGCAAAAAATATTTTAATGAATGATGCAATTATTCTTAGTTTTCTTAATTACAAAAATTAATTTTTATTTATAGCTGTAATTCTAATGATTCTTGCATCGATAAAAATAATGTACACTTAAAAATATTAATTTTTATTATTCTATGAAATATTTTTCAAATTGGAACAATACAATGTACCCCAATCTTCTAGATTCATCAACCAAAAATGATAACATTTATTTACCAACTTTGTAAGTACACATTAAAAAAATTAGATGCTTGTAAAAAATGTAAGGGGAAAGTCAAGAAACACAACATAAGAAAACAATATATTTATTAGGTACAGTCATCCATTTACATGTTCTTTAAGAAATAAAGATCATATCTTCTATCACAGTCAAAAAGCATATTTTGTTTTTGAGAACAAATAAATAGAAATAAAAAGAACACCAATAATTGAAAGACACATAAAGAAATAACAAAGACAGTTGAATCGAATATTATTTTTCTGACTTGCATGAATAACTGAAAATAATTAATGAATGGAAAAATAAACTCTGAAATGTGAAAGACTGAAGAATGAAAATCTAACAAAAATAGTATTAAAAGATGGCTGAAAAAATTTTATTTCATAGAATTATCTCTGAATTTTTATATTTTTCTAGATTTAATAGATAGATAAAGAGATTTAAAAACACAAATAGTGTAAAGTTATTTAAGTAGGAGGAGTAAGATACAAAAATACATAAACTATAATTAGCAGAGCATAAAATTTTAATTAATTAAAACAATAAAATATATATATATAAAAGCATAACTGAATAATTAAAGGAAAAAAAAATTTAACTTTAGAATTTATTACTCAAAAAGAAAACCTCCTTTGTGTTAAAATAAAACCATCATAAGCAACAAAAAAATAATTTAAAAAAATGCAGAATTGGTTTTATATATGTAATATAATCCTGTTTTTAAAAATAAATTTGCTTATGTCAAAAAAAAATCACAGTTAAATAATAGCTAAGCATTTTGATTTTTATACTGATATGAGTGTAGATCATAATTTTCATTCATAGCTGAGTATTTGCTGTGCCCATCTGGCTAGAGTAGCTTTAAAATGTGTTTCTTAAAAAAGAATAGAAAAGAAAATTGAATTAAACATTCAAGATATAAAGCTAAAGCAACAAAAAAGTTCAACATAATCAATAAGTTAACAAAAACCTTTTCATCGTCTTCAGGGCTTAAATTTATATATCATGTATAAGAACAATAAAAAGGGGAAAAACTTTGAAACCTTGACTTAGCATGGCAAAAAAATATGTCATTTTTTGCTCGCAAAATATAGCAGCCTTCTATTCTTTGCTGAATAGCTATAATATAAATGGTGTTATGAAATTTCAATAAATAGCTAGAATTGCATTAATCTAAAATATGTATAAAGTCATAAACCACATAAAAGTTAATATACATTTTAAAAGTTAAAAGCACCAAATTGCACTAAAACAAAACCTGTTTCCTCTTCAAATATATATAATTTCTTGAGTCAGGAGTTTTAAAAATATTAAACAAAGTAACCTATCCATATTATACATTGCAAATGTTAAATATAAGTCTTTTTTTATGTAAAAGTCTTTTGCATAAATTGGCTTGTCATATAGCATATTTTTATTATTTTTATTATTGCGTGTGACCAGGAGTAGTACTAGGCAAAGGAATTTGCCACACAATTAGATGACTCTGTTCAGATCTTAAAGAACCACGGTAAGAGCGGTCATTTATATCATCGCTGTCATCATCTTCATCCCCTGGTTAATGAAAGAATACAAAAGAAACAAATGTATATTAAACATAAATAAATTTTTTTCTATATAAATGAAAAGATTTTATTAATAGGCATTGAATTTAGCAATCATTTAATAAAAGCAGCTTAAACATATGCTTTTACTAAATCATAAAATTGTTTATAATATTTACATTCTATTTTTTTTTTAGGTTTCTAATTTATGAATCACTGTAATTAATATTATAAAATCCTGACATGCAGTTTTGTGGTTTTCCATCCCAAATCTTTAAAGAATTAATTTTGATAAATTCAATGATCCAACAAAACCTAAATACAAAATAGCATCACTTTCATTTCTTTACACACATACATCATAAATCTACAAATTTTATGTCAACAGAAACAAAAACCTAAATGGTAATTTGAAATATAGTGCTGGCGTCTTGGCCTAGGGAGCATGTCTTCTGGGTATCTGGGTTCAAGTCCTGGTTTGGACATAGTTTTTATTTACTCTGTGCTCCATCTGTGAGGTGTGTGAAAGAGCCCTTCTGTAAAAAGGGGTTGTGCAAGAGAGTGTGAGTGCCAGTTTCATATGCACTAGAAGTCAGACTTCTGCCCTCAGGTGCTCAGGGGCCTTTACGCCCAAAAGTTACTGCACTGACTTGGCTTAAAATTGCCGACTTTGTCAGTTTACTAATCTGTGACAAGTGCCATAAGTAACAACAGAAATATAGTTAGCCAAATATGCCTCTATTTTATGGTAAGACAGAATAATTGATATGAGCAAATTTTAAATATTTGTATGAGCAATTTCTATCAAGAGTAATATTTAATGCTCCTATTTCTGTTCATGTCTCCTTTAGATAATGCCTAAAGATATAAATCAAAAATGTAATCTCAAATGTCTTTCAGAATCAAATTACAAATTTGATTTTTTATTGCAAAATGCATTTTATAGATATTATTCTAATAACATTATTGAACTATTTATTGTTTCTTCTTCTTTCTTCTTCTTCTTTTCTTTTTTTTTTCCCCTAAGTAAGAGCATGAATTTTTGTTGCAATCAGAACTTTAAAATAATAACGGAGTTGAAACTTTAAAATTTCCAATTGTCAGTCCATTTTTCAAGACTGACATGGAGATATTTAAATTATATATGTGTACGAGTCTTCAATGTCCAAATTATGTATTTCAACCCAAGATCACTAAAATTAGCAATTACATATTTAGGTTGAACACTTTATTTGAAGCTATAAAATGCATAGCAACTCTATATTAAGTCAATGCAAAACTTGTAAGAATTTAAATTAATATGACAGGTGACCATTTTTAAAATTCAAACTGTACAATTATACAAAAAACTGCTTCATGTGTTGTAACCATATATGATTGTTTCAAAATGCTCATGCTATTCATATTACATAGTTGAAGAAGTAAATCATGCTAAACTTCTGTAAATGCATGCCACAATACATAAACAGGTTAACTGCAAATACAACTACTTCCTATTTCAAATATGAATCATACATTTTCATAGCAATTATAGTTTTATATACATGCAAGTTTTTCCATTAAAACCGGGTGTTTGTCTCTTGCAAAATATTATGCAGATGAGATTAAAAATGACTATTACAGATGACCAATGAAAAAACAAAAATGATCTTAATTTTCAAGGTGTCAATCAAGTTTGGAAGAAAATTTGTAACATTCCTCAGTTTCAATGTATATTAATTAAAAAAAACTGTAGGTAAAATAAAAAATATTTTTAAAAATGGAATCTAAAATTTTAATTTAAAACATTCACAATTCTAGATTTTTTTTAAAATTGATGATAATGGGTTGTTTGAAAATCTCTCCCTTTCAGTATTTCCTTGAACATGTCACTGACAATATTGAGCCATGAGTCATTAGTACTTCTTAGTATCAATTCTTCTTAGTCTTAGTATCAGCTCTAGTACTTTCTTGCAAATTTTTTATATTGCGGGAAAGCTAGACTTTCATCCCTAAAAAAAGCTTGTTTAAAAAATCAAAAAGGTAGACTATCAATATTTCAGCAGCATGATTAATTTCATACTATGAATGAATTTCAACAAATACTTTTTTAAAACTAATTTAGCTCAGAAAAGCAAAAGCACATTCTCTTGTTGGTAAGATAAGGTTTACAAGTAAGAAGATTTTTTCAATTCTGCTTTTTAGCTATATATTATGGCATTCTCTTGTTATACATTTTTTCATAAAAGGCAGAAATACCAATTCATTTTGGGAATATTCATAAGATCATACAAATATATTTTATGTATCCTTAAATGTTCAAACATGCACAACACTAAAAATCATGAATAACAATTGCAAACCAAATTTCATGTTATAACAAAGAAAATTAAGGGTGTGTGGGTGAGAAAGGGAGATTTAAGATTTTAAAGCTCTATTAAACAAACCATTTCCAGGTTATATGGACAGTAATATTAAAACCACCAAAACTCATTTGGGATATAATTAGCAATCCATAATGAGCCATACTTTCTGCACCTGTATAGTCCCTCTTCATTTGAAGACGTTCAGAAAATGTGTTACTCCATTGATTCCCCCCAGTGCCTTTTATGAATACAACTTTTCCTAAATCTGTTGCATTCCAAACTATGGCATCTTCCACAACATCCTCTGTCACAAAAAATTTTATACAAGAATAGGCTTTATTTTAATATATGGCTAACTCATTCATTGTAGCTACAGAATTGCATAAATGGCTAGAAAATCTTTAAAACTTTTTTATAACATCGACCAATTTTTCCGTGTCAAGACTTCAATGATCTTATGTAAGGAAATATTAAGACTTTAAAATCATATGTAGAATTTTACAGTAAAACAGGACATTAGCATTCCAAAAACAGAAATACAAGATGAAAAAGTGTTTAGAGCTCTTACTTCCTGCAGTTCAAGACAGCTTGAAATTTAATTACCTAACTGTTTTGTTACTACACTGTAAGTGTTTTACTTCAAGGATTTGTTTCATTTACTGCAAATAAAATTGGTAAAAAAGTTATTGTGTTTTATTGCTGCCTGATTTTGAAAAAAATATTTAGAAAATCAAATTGCATTTTCTTGATATTCTATGATCCAAACAATATAATTACAATCCTTAACTTTTGCTTGCTTATTTGTTGATAGTGACAGATACAATGAAACTGATCCATCATTAATACATACAAGGAAATCAATTGGAAAATGTGCATAATTGAATAAAATGGCATATTTTTAAAATCATATTATTAAAAAAATTACAAAAAGGATATTAATTAAATAATCAAATTTGTTATAATATTTGAGGTGATATGATAGATACTGAATAAATAAATGTTGAACACAATAACTAATTGGCTATAAATTGTCACACATTTCATAAAATAATTCATTTCTAATAGAGAAGACATATCATAAAACAAATGTTAAATATTGCAAAAAAATAATTTTTTTAAAAAAACTGACTGAAATCCTACAAAAAGCAGAAAGTAAAAATTATCATACTTACTGACTGGCTGCTTTTCAAAAAATGGTTCTATAAAAAAATTAGGCTATGTTATGAAGTTCTAATTTTTGCTCTAAATATTTTTAGAAACTTTTTATTATTCTGGAGAAAAGTTATTCGCAGGAAAAAAGCTATTAAAAAGACTTAAAGGGAGGGAAAAGATGGAAGTAAAAAAACCAAAATAAATAAATAAAACTTATTAAAAAATGAATACTCAAATCTACCTATTCGGAAATCAATATAACCTTCGGCACCTGACATTATGTACATATATTTAGGCTTAGCTGGTTTTTCAGAGGCATCGTCCTCTTTATCATCAGCAAGAGAAGTTATTGAACTCATATCACCCTGACCTGTAAAATATTCAGAAAGTTCTTATCTTTAAGAAGATTTAATAAGTTATATATATATTTAAAAATAATACGAATCAGTGCAAAGATTAATATGATGATTCTACAAGTTGAATGTCATTCCTATTCAGAAAAATTTAAGATGCTATTGTGTGTGTTTTTAATTTAAAGAAAACAGTTAACAACTAAAGCAAATTAATAGGAATATCTATATATATAAACAGAGAGAGGGAGAGATTTATGTATAACACACCAGCAATGCTCATATAAGGATCAAATCCTTATTTTCTGTCTTAAAATAAAATTACTTCAAAAGATTTCAGTTCACTGCATGAGTACTTTGTTTCAGGCAAAAAAATTAAATTTACTGAAATTGAAAATATAAATATGTACATTCCACACAAATTCAAGAATTGATTTTAATTTCTTTAAAAAGACTCTCTCTTTAAATATATAAAGTAAAAGCTACTGTATGTGGAACAAATAGAGTTGATAATCACTAAATACAAAGCACAATGTATTTTTGTCTTGAAATATTTATTAAGAAAAGATTCAGAATTAAATTAAGATTTTTACATATTTTTAAATGAACTCAACCAATGACCTATGTTTGGACAGAGAGCCCAAAATGTATGAATCAATCAAATCTGTCCTAAATGATAAAAAACATGGGGGGGGTAGGAGGTGTTATAGCTTTAAAATACTTCAAAACGGATTTTTTTTTTTCACTTTTTATGAATCAAAAATGCTAAGGAGCATTTGACACTAATGGATGAATGAGTCTAATTACTAGGTAATGTAAAAATCAGTCATTAAATTTTGAGAAGTGCTAGAAAACTTAAAAATTTATATAATTAATTTGTAAAATGTAGAAATACTTTAGTTGAAACAGAAGCAAGTTTTATATTAAAATTTATGCAGCATTATAAAAAATTGGATACTACATTTAAAGGCATGGATACATTGAATTTATTTTGTACATATTCAAAATAATGAAGAAAAAAGTTCACAAAGTTTCATTTTTGAAAAACTATCTGTAAGTCACATTAATTATCATATTCTTTTTCTTCAGAAAAATCACTTTAATAGACAGTAGTTTAATCAAAACAATGATATATTAATTAAAAGCATATCTCCAAACCTAAATAATTAACTATTTACTAATACAGCACTTTCAGAGAAACTTGAAATTAAGTTCTGGAACAAAAGCTCTTTCAAGTTAAAATTAGTAAAGAAAAAAAAATTGCAATGTATTAAAATTTAGAATAGCACCAGAAATGTTCTTCATAAATAAACTTATCAATAGGCTTTATGATGCATTATCATTTATTGCCTATATTTAATAAAGTGTAAGTTTAAGTAATATTTAAAGAATGCTTGAATAGAATTTTGTTTACACAAAGACAAGCAAACAAAAACCTACTAAAGAAACTTCATCCAAATTAAATTTTATTACATAAAGATGATTTTGTTCAGAGTTGATTATTATTAAATGCATTATGCAAAACTCATAGTCTGGTTTTGAATAATTAATTTTTGAATTACCATCCTTAAAAAGAAAAATTTATTTCCTCACTAACAGATCTTTAAATCAGGAAAGGTAAGATAAATTTTAAAATCAATCAGGTTATGTTTATATTGGCATATTTAAATGAATAGCTCATTTTTCAAAAATAGTATTGATTAATTGTAGTGTTAATCCAAAAGTGGTGCAGCATTTGAAAATATGTGATATAAAATAAAGGAAATAATAATTATAATAATAATTTTTTAAAAAATTAAGAAATAAGCTTGAAATGCATTACTTTAGAAAAGAAAGAAAAAGAAATAAAACGTTATTTTTATACAATATTAAATCAATGTGCATGAAAAAAAGTATAGCATTTTTAAAGATTAAAACAAATCAATTTTAGCAGGAAAAAAAAAGAATAAATTATAAACAGAAAATAATGAGAGCATTACACCACACCTTTGGAGAAATAGGTACTTTGTAAGGCTTTGCTTTCCATCATACCTGGAACGGCAACAAAAAACTTGACAGCATCTTTATGGCCATGGAATGAAAGTTGAGCTTCAGACATATTACAATAAGGAACAAAACTACCAGGAGTTACATTATCCTTGCCATCAGTATACACCCGTATTGAATCAAGTGAATCATCATTTGGTTTGCGCTTCTTGCCAGCTAGAGAAAAAAAAGCTTAGCTTTATTAAAGGTAACTATAAATATCAATAATCAATTTTAAAATAAACCAAAAATTCTTAAAATATGAAAATTTTTAATACTAATAAATTTAAAAAAAGTAATATTTCTTCAATCTTAACTTACATTCATGGAGTGGAACAGATAATATTACACCATTTCCAGTCCCTATCCAAAGTCGAGAACAAGAAACAGCAAGTGCGGTAATTCTAACGAATGAAAAACCTAGCTTACCAGTTCCTATATAAAAAATTAAAATTATTAAAAATCAGATAATAGAAAATAAGAAATTTAATTTTTTTTTCACTTAGGATCATATTGTTATTAATCTGTATCATTCCAATTTCAAACAAGATGAGGTGGAAAAGGACCTAATCTCAACTGCGCATTTTAACGAAAGGGATTTCAAAGAGCATTGAAAACTGGTACAGTTGAAAGCTGATGCCCTTAACAAAATTGCCTCTTCTTATTAAACAAACAATTTTAATCATTATTGGCCACAGCAAAACTTATCCATTCTTTGGTAATTAATCAACAATTCATTTTGTCATTGATTACATGCTGTAGTACTACATAGAGCTATTCTTCTTTTTTTTTTCCAGAAAATATTTTTTACAGTTAAATTAGATGTCACATTTGAATTGTTGGCTTGTACTATTTTAAAAATGTAAAATATTGAATTGATGTCCTAAAATATAATTTTAATAATCTGCACAACTCCTTAATATAAATTTGGTTTTCACCTTCTATACCAATTTTTTTTACAGCTTTAAGATCAGTATTTCCACATACTTTCCCAGATTGTTTTGTACCATTGAATTACTAACTGGAAAAAGGCATGATAATTAAAATATATAATTTAGATTGGTGGTCTAAGGTATAGAATGTGATTCATGGTATAAGATGTGGCAATTTATATTCTAATTTATAGTAATCTTTACAGATTATGTTCAAATATACATACAAAATGGAACTGTATTAACAAACTTATACTATATAAGTTAGACAATAGGAGAATCCTTAAACAATTTTTAAAGTTTATAAACAAAGATATATTTTAAAAGGTAAATTTTTCACGCTGGAAAAAAATTCACACCTTCAATCACAAGCATGATTTTAATAATAACAGTAGTGAGAAAACGTATAAAAAATTATCAGTGTTAATAGCTTACAATATATGCTATGTCCAAAACACAATCTCCCCATTCAACAGTTACACTCATTAAAAAATATATATCATAATTTTCAGCCTTAAATTAAAATACTAATAAAAATAGCAATTTTTTCTTCTTCAAAATAGAAACTAGATTCATCTATAAAGTAGTTTATTTTATTTCATTTACCCTTCTAATATTCAAAACAATAAAGAGCACAAAATTGAGCAAATAATATGAAGCAATTAAACTTAATGTTGTAATTCACAGTGTCACAGACTATATTGGATGAAAGATGCTTTGAAGATACTAGAACTCATGATAGTTTTGCATTCTTTTCAAGATGTCTTTATGCACTGAACAGATTTTCTCAAATTAACTGGAGACAGTTTTAAGGAAGGAAAAAAGGAGATACATAAAATTTTGTATGACTTAAAAATATATTGTGTTAATAAAATATAACTAACCTAAATTAAATAATTTTTACATTAAAAAACTATGTTCCTTGTTTTGATGCTACAACAGTTTACGTCTGTTCATTCAATCATTAAGGTTTAATAGACCAAAATATGTGATTAAACTTGCAAAGAATTTTAAACAAAGTATTATTTAAAAAGAAATATAACTACACTTTACTATCATTGCAAAGCAAAAATAATGTCCAAAATTAATATAATATTTCTAAAAGATGCGTGAACTGCCAAGTTTTATTTAATTTTAAATAAAAAATAAAACAAAAATGATAAGTATTTTATGAATAATAAATTCAATCAAATTATTAACCGCCATGAATTAAGATTTACTATTTTTCAAACCAATAAAGAGTAACTCTTACCTAATATTTTGGATATATAAGGCTCAATATCCACATCTTGAAGGTGTTGGTAAGTATGAGCATGGTAAAGCCTTAATGTACTATCAAGCCTTATGGATATCCACACTCCCTCACCAACCCATGCCAATTGCCTCACTTGGCTTTCCTTCCTTGGATGGGCATCAAATGACTTCTGATAAAAATAAATGAATAAAATATCTTTAAACATGAGAAAAAAAATCTGAAGAAAGAAGTTGAATACAGTAAAAGCTCTTTATTCGCGAGGTATATGTTCCATAAATCTGACGCAAAAAAGAAACTGTGAATACGGAATGGTAATTTATATGGGATTATGGGAGATACGTTCCTAAGTGACAAAATTATATATATATATATATATCAATTTAATTGAAGTTTTTGAACATTTTGATTAATTATCTTAAGGTTTAGGCAATGGTTTGAAGAATTTTGTAATTTTCTCTTGCTTGGCAGTTTTCAAAAGCTCCTTCGATTCACACTGATATGCAGCAGTCGCATTAGCAATTTGCCTCTTAAAAATAAGATTTCATTCCATAGACGTTCATAAAGAAATCGCAAAGCTCATTTGAAATTCACTAAGATTTTTCAAATGAAATGCCACGTTCCCAGTGCTTGTTGAAGCCTCTTCTTCATTGGGCTGTGAATTTAACATTTCCTCGAAATTAGTTTCAGTCATATCTTAATCTTGCGATTCAAGTAATTCCTGAATGTCACTTGATTCTATCTATTCGAACCCATCTCGTCCTATTCCATTCACGATTTCGGCTATGTTTGCAATTTGCATTTAACAACATACTTTAGACAAAGTTCTAATAAGATCTATTTTATTAGCCCATTTGACAGCATTTACAAAGAATATTGGGTTGGATACCTATTGGAATCCTTTTAATATTATGTATGTACAAATTAGATCCGCGAATAAAGAAATTTTTAGCCGCGAATATAAAATTGGGTCGCATTTTTTTATTTCACAAATAGTGAAAACGCGAATGAAAGAAGCACGAATAAGGAGCTTTTACTGTATTAATTTTTTTTAAATACAGAAAGTTTTTTTAAACTGTAAACATTAAAATTTATAACTGAATACAGTTAAATAGTTAATATACATGCAGAATATGTAATAACTTAAATGATCAGAAATTATTATTCTTGTAAATATTAGTAAAGCGGATGAATAAAAGGTAGTGAAAAATTAAAAACGATTTTTTTAATGCAGCATGTTGCAGTTTATAAAATGGTCAGAAAATTTAAATATTACATAAATCCATATGTAGCCAGCACAATTTCAATAATAAATGTATTCAAAAAGAGAAGAAAAATAGAATTCAGTTGCATTTAATAAATACAGGCTAATAAAATTCTGAAAGCATTTCTTCAAAAATATTTACAAATTTATTGAAATCCCAAGTGAGTTAATAGCCAAATTTAAAATGATATAGATTATTTCATCTTCATTTAATTTTTTAAAACCAATAACTATAAAAATTATCGATAATATTATACATAATAATGATAACTTTCTAATTACACAAAATTTAGTAAAAAAGAAAAGAAAATGTTAAGAAAGTATCTTCATCACAAATCAAAGCATGTAATTTAAAAAATAATAATAACATAAAAGAGAATAAAGTTGTACCTTAAATACTGAATTTGAGTAGTTTATACATTAAAGTTGCTTTTGAAAGGGAAAAAAATAAAGTGCATTAAAAATTACCTCAATGGATAATGCTTTGGGACACAAAACATGTACAGTATTACGGTAACCACACCACACTTTATTATGAACTACAGCCATGCATCTTATTGAATAATGGGGATAACCCAAATCCAATAAATGGTAGTTATTTAGCTCCCATTGATTGTCTAAAAGATACAAGATCATCAATAAATAGAATTTATTTTATAAAGCCTGAAAGCAAATTATACAGAGGGTGATCAGTTTAGAAATATAATTTGTCTAATGATGACATTCATTATCTAAATTGCTTATTAACAAATCAGAGTTTATACTGACTTTTATAGGAAAGCAATTGATGTATTATAGAAGTATGTCTAAAAAAATAATCCTTAATTTCTTATTACATTAGCTGACATTTCTTTTCTTATTACATTTGTTGTAACAATGTATTGTATTTACATGTTATTTGTGTGGAGAGCATTCATATCCCCAAAGAAAACATGTGCTTCTATTTATGTGAAATATTCATTAGCTAAACATAAATTTTCTTGAATATATTAATTACTCCATCTGCTTGAAAATAAAAAAAAATTATTTTAAAACCAATCATCCAAAGTATATTATGCATAATTTACATTGATGCCATGCAATTGCATGACAATGTGAACATCATTTATAAATGAGCAAACAATTTTAACATATTGTAAATGTTTATTTACTTTTTTTTTTGTCTCAATACTTTCATAATTTTATCATTTACACAGTACACCCCCTGCTTTAAAGGTTTTTTTAACAATATATATATATTTATTTATCTGCCAATCTATTAATTTTGAAAAAAGAAAGTTTATTTTTCCTCAAAACAAATGATAAAGCATAAATTGTGATCTAAGTTGTTAGAACTGTGATACAGATACAGCTAAGTTCATAAAGTATATTAAAACTGTTAAGAATACTATCAAATTAAATCCTATGGTAGCTTGTGATGATTGTGGTTTTATGATAGCCATTTTTATAAATAAAAAAGAATTGGGGAATAATCCCTTATGATTCTAATAGTCGATTAATCAGTAATCTCAAATATTAAGAATTAATTATAATTGTAATTAATATTAAAATAAATATGGCTGACTAACAAATATATTAAAATAATAGATTACAAAAAATATATATTTCTTACAATCCATTCAGAAGCATGCAATTAATGAAGATGAACAGCAATTGTACACAAAATTTATATTACTGAAATATTGTCAACACTACAAATCACATCAGAGCACACATTACACTCACAAACAAACTATACAAATTCTTAAGTATGGTCTTGATTAAAAATATTTGCAATCTAACCAAACTCACTCACCTTCACCACGATGAAATATAGCAACAGTACCATTTGCCATTGCTGCAAGAACTCGTCCTTTTATATGTCTGAAATTGAAAAAGTCTGCATCAAATAGACATAGAAACAGAAGCAAATGTGTTTATAGAAAAAAATAACTTTTACTTCCTAAATTTATATTCTTTAGCCTGCTCATATGTAATATATATTTTTCAGCATTTTACAACCTTGAACTGATTAGTATGTTTGCTATGAAGTATTAATATTATATATGTAAAAATTTCTCATTGATATATACTTTAAAAATAATTTTGTAATTTTTTCTTTGTTTCCAGTAATTTTTAACTTTTAAACTGTACTGGCTATTACTTTTCCAACTGAATTGAAATGCTGAATCAGCATTCGAAAATTATATACGATCAAAATATTTTCTCAGTCTTTATTTATATTTAGCTCATAACCATTTTTGATGACATGGCTGAGGCAAATAAATCTCAATAAAAAAGCCAAAAAATTAAATTATTTTCTTGAATTTATGAAGAATAAAAATCATTAAAACCTATGTCTGCAAAATCAAATAATGATACATATATATTCTTTTGTTTATATATATTTGTTTTGTACATTTATTGTTGTTGTTACACATATCTAATCACATACTTCTCAATTAATAAATGGAGATGTTTCAATAACTATGTTTACTTTAAATAAACATTTCTTCTTTATCATAATCATACTATTCAGAATTAAAGTGAAATATTTCAAAGTGATTCAATTATTATTTTTTAGAAATAAGTTTAATCTAAATTTATATCTAAAACTTTTAAATTTGTACAGCAACAGTCAATTTTACAGTTTACTTAAAATGAAACACATAAAATTTAACAAATTTTTCACAAATGAATCAAATCTAGTTATAAAACATTTTTATTCCTATAATACAATTATAAATTATATAAATCAAAATGGTAAGCAGAACAAAAAAATACTTACACAATATTTAATACAGCATCTTTCAATTTTACAGTATGAATACATCGCCACCATTGAGCAACAGATGAATGAACGTATATGCTGCAAAAAAAGTGTTCACAGATAAGAGACATAAAATGAAGAAAATAAAATTGTTGATATAGGATATAATTTTCAGATTATGACATATTTACCTATTTGTTAAAATTGATACTACCATACACATTAAGTGAAAGGGCAAATAAAATTTAAAGATGTCAAAAGATAAAATTTTAAGATGGCATTTAAAGGATTAATGATTTTAATAGTTGTTTTTAAAAAATATAACAAAAATTGCAAATTATATATTTATTATAAAGTTATAAATTAAACTCATATTTACCTGCCATTCTGTGCACCCATCCACATCGTTGGCAAGACACTAGACATTTTTTCTATGTGATCATATGCCAAAGGATTGTCCTTTGACAATTCAGATATACCATCTTTGATTATTTCAGGAGGATCTTTCATCACAATCCACTGTTGCTGCCTATTTGGCTCTGGAGCACTAGCACTTTCTGAATTTTCAGACACTTTATCTATAAACAAAATCAATTTTGAGTAATTGGTAACAAAAACTTCTCAATAATTAATCACTGAACTAAAACATGTTTATCAATCATTGAAAGTTACATATTAATGCAGGAATTAGAGGAAAAATAAAATTACCAGATTTTTTTAATGATATAATAGATCAAAATACATGGATTGAAAATAAATAATAAATAACAAACATTTCAAGCCATATTCTTAAAGCCAAGCTCTTAAAAAAAAACTATTATCAGGATTTAGGGTAGAAGAAGAAAAAAAAATGAAAGCAAAGCATCATCAAAATAAATCCCTTTGTAAGTATTGTAAGTACAGCAATATAATGTTGGTTACTCTGATTTAATTATAGCTTTTCAAGTCTAATTTATTTTGCTCCATTTTGAAAACCGATTGATAGCCCTTTAGAACTGCAGTAATGAATTTTTTAAGCTTTCTCACAAATTAAAATCACAGTTTGTTCCTTTTTCGTCTCAAGCATTAGTAAAATCAAAGAGTATGTTTTAATTGTCTTTTTAAAATATTCATCATAGATCTGAAGTGCACTATACAATGTTTAAATAAAAATCTGAAGTATTTCTGATCAAGGAAATAAGAGCAATGTCAACAAGAGTTCTAAACTTTAGTCACCTAAAAAAATCATCACCTAACAAACATGTATAATGCTCTTCATTTGTATAACAATTATGGTAAATAAGGAGAAGAATATTCAATAAGATGCTACTTTTTATTATTATTCTAAGCAGTTATATAGAAAAATTAACGTTAATAGTTACTTTTTTTATATATATTATCAATGCATATTATCAATAATTAAAATTATATGGTCTGTGTCAAAAAGACAAAAACAAAAAGAAACAATTGCAATAATCTAGCTAGCATTTTATTTAAGAAAAACAGGAATTTCTCAAGAAAAGTTCAGACTTAGGATTTATTTAGATTTGTAAAGTTAATTGAATATGACAGATCAATGTCAAACAGTTAAGTACAATAATTAGATACTGAGATGCTTAAAAAAACTACTATGAAACTAATATAAAAGTTTTATCTTTGAACTTGTAATGAGAGAAAGAATTTTAAAAGAAAGGAAAAAGGAATCTTATGATGTTACTTTATCTAAAAGGTCTCAATGTTTATTAATTAATAACAGAATTATGAAAAATTAAGAACAAGCTTCTTGGAAAAATCCTTCATTGTCATAGAAGTGATGAGGTTGATTAAAAATTAAGAATTATTTTTAAACAGAATATTAGTTTCTACAAAAGAAGAAAAAAAATACCTTCACATGCAGTGGTGGACTGTCGAAACAAGACTGGCTCACTTTCTGAAATAATGAAATTGCTAAGCTAGTAGGCAACTCAAGGCACATGCATAAAAAAAGGAAAAAAATAGCTATTTCATAATATATAAATTTGAAATTAATAATCCACTACACAAAGAAAACTAAATAAAGCTAAAAGCCAAAACAAAAGGACATACTAAAAGATATAAATATACTAAAAAGTTACATATGCAGGATGCAGTAAAATATTAAGGAGTGTCTTCAAAAAATCATATGATAAAATCACAATCTGGATAATTTTAAAAACTTTACAGCAACAGAATGCATTATGCATTAACTTACCTTGTTCAAAAGTTTTATCAAAGTATAAAATATTGCCTATGTACCAAATAACGTGCATATGCATAAATCTTTGTATACACTTAAAATATACATAAATTGAATGTTTTCATTTATGTATTACAGGAATTTGTAATCAAATAAAAATGCAATAATTGGTTTTAAGATGCTATTCAAAATCAGTTATTAAATTATTTTCACAAAATTGAAAGTGATTTGTAATTTTAAGTTTCTTTACTTTCTTTTAATATTGCATATTGAAAATATTATATAATCACAGTATTGTATTATATAATATAAAAACCATAATACATAAAAAAATTACAAATTCAAAACAGCATAGTTACAAGTATAATAAATAAATACTGATAAAATAAGGTAATTTAAGATTATCCAAATCACACAGTATATCCATTTTTGTTTTTTAACCATTTATTTTAACCCATAATTGAGCAGTCCCTTCATTTGTAGAAAAATTTACATATCATCATTGCAAAATCAATTATATTCCATTATGTGTGCATGTGTTATGGTTCTTTCATATCAGCATTCCCATTCAGCATTTTATATCAGCTTTTATTCACCACTATTAACTGTTAACCCAATAAAATCAACTGGGTAGTTAATTACCATCTTTTAACCAGGTATTAAAGTCAAAACTATACATTTATTTATTTTTCATTTTTAAGGCAATGCAAAGAATTAGGAACTATGCAATTTTTCATAATCCATTATATTATATAACTATTTGTTCTTTTTAAATAAAATTTAATTTTATAATTTCTTACAGATTATTTTACAATTTTTTTTAATATTAAAATTATACTTCATACCTAAACTTAATATTTTTTAACAAAATTCAAGTATTATGGAAACAAAAAAAAATTAAGTAAAATTTGAACTTTAAATTGGGTGTTAACAGAATAAAAAAGTAGCTTTTTATTATTACACAGAGATCCGAGCACTTATATTTTTTGTTTAAGACAATCCAAGCTTTTGTCCTTTATAATCTTGAAGTCATCGACAAAAATATACAAAAAACTTTATCAGCAACATATTTTGATAAATTTTTTGATGCAGAAATTGCTATGAAAATTGATTTGATGAGTGCTACAATTTGAACATTAATTAGTATGTTAGTTAATAATTATTAGATCAGCAGATATGTTCTGTGGGAATATTTTTAGTACCTTTATCTTCATTAGTTGGGGAAGGACTAGATGATGGGCCAGTAGAACAACTGACAAATGTAATATTGCCAATACTGCTCACACTGTCACTAGATTTGGTATCATCCGGAATATCAGTTTTGTCTGCTTCAACTCCCAGTTTTAGAAATTCTTCATCCACTGGATAATCTGATTCACAGGCACCTGTATTAAAAAGGAATGAATATCAAATCAAAATTGTGTCACATGTATATATACCAAAGTAAGTAAAAAAAATTACATTTAGTATATTTACAAAACACCAATAATTTTAAAATGAAATTTATATAAATAACACATAAAATAATAAAAGATGTAATAAGCAATAAACTTCCAAGCAGTGAAGATAAAAGCACAACAGTTATTCTGATTGGTTAACATCCCCAAATACAAAATAAATTTGAATATAAAATATAGAGACATAACTCTTTAAAACAGTTTTTCTTAAACTGTATTCAGTATCAAAGTTTTTTGGGAGCAATTTCAGTGTCCTCAAGACTGAAATATTAATAAAGTATAGGAATTAAATTAATATAAAATAAATAAATTTCAATGACATCTTCCCTGTCAAAACTCTTTTTATGTTTAAATGTTGAATAACCTCTAAGAAAATAGCTACATACAACCAGAAATTTCAAGGCTTTAATATTTTTCTACACAGTTAACTCAGAGTTGAAAACCATAGTTCATAAAATTTTGTACTTTCAAAATTTATAAACTAATATTCTCTTATTTTACTAAAATATAGATGCTAAAACTGCAATAAAATAATAAGTATAATAAGTATTGATATTTAAAGAAAAGGAAACACTTACCAGGAACACTAGCAATGCATAGAAGATGAGAAGAACAAACAAAAAAGCTACTTAAAACGTCAGCAGGATTTCTAGCATCAATTACATTCACTTTACTATTGGTATGGGTACTTGTTCCAATCCAAATTAAAGAAGATAATCTCTGTTCCATCTTCTCATTTTCTATTCTTGTTTTTTCCCCTTCCTACAAAACAAATATTTCTCATCAAAATATATAAACAAAATATGTTTTAACTATGTATAAAAATTTGAATCAGTCATTTTCAATAAAGTAAATTAGTTTCAGTATTAATTTTTTGCATTCAAAGAAAAAAAGTTTAATTTAGATAAACAAGCAGCTTGTTATGAGAGTCCCCCAAAACTTCGTAAATCTGTCCATCCTCAATACATTAGAACTGATTATTTTTCAACTTGAAAATCCATACAAGATGGCTTAAATAATGTTCTAATGATGCTTTCAACTCTCTTTCTCTCTCACACACACAAAAAAAATCAAAACATCTTTGACGTATTTGCAGCTATTTTTCATTTTATAATGTATGTCCCAAACTTTAAATTATTATCCCAGAAGAAATAATCTAGAATCAAAGCAACCGATATAAAATTAATCAATACAAATATGGAACCTTTCAACTAACAGAAGTTTCATAATTCTAATTGATTAATAAAATAATTTTTATAAATTCATTATTATAGTTTTTTTAAAGATATTTTCTTATAAATAATAATACAATCAGTCAACATAATTATAATTTTCCAATAAAGGATAAACCTTCTTTGAAAATAATAATACATCAAGCTTAATTAGATAAGATAGTTTATCTCACATGGATTAGTTAAATCCCTTTTTTTTCCCCTATTAAACTGATGATTACCAAAATTTATAACAGGAGTTGTGTAATATTATGCATTCAAAAAATATTTCAGCATAAAGGATAGTTCGTTTAATCGGTTTGAGTACTTCCACACTTACATCATATTGAAAGAAATCTTCTGATGGATGGTTAAGGTGAAGGAATTGCATTAAACAAAAATCCCTATTGTATAAAAAAAATCATAAAATGATGGATATTTTTGTGTTGATATCTGAATATACTTATAACTTAAGGATCACTAGATTTAAAGATAAATGTACCAAGTTCAGTATCATTAGCAACTACCTTTCCATACTGAATTAAGATAAAAATTTCAGATTTTTATAAACTGCCCGCAGGGTGGTTCAATGCTCTTCGTTATTCACAACAAAGGCAGTCATTTAAAACACAAAATAAAATTCACCTTTGAGTGAGAGGATCTAAATAATTTAATGTGCATTTCGACCAACCTAGATATAGAATAAACAAATTTTAAAGTATAAAACATATCCCACCTTTAAAACATTAAAACTAATATTTTATAATTGAGTTTACTACGTCCTGCAAACAATTTTTTTATCCCTTGTATATTTTTTATTCATATTATTATTAATACCAAAAAAACTATACTAACAGCAAGTTCATGATCAAGTTTATCAACTTCGGACAAATCTTCTGATGGAGAACCATCTTCTGGTGGAGACGAATAAAAAACACTGGCCCCAACAATGGACCCACCATCTCTTGTTCTGCCCCCATTCAAATTTACTCCTGCTGCACACCAGATCTGTAAAGCATATAAATTCTCATTTATCTGAATAAAAGATTACATATAAATATTGTACACATATTTCAACTGAAATCCATTTATACTTTTAAATATTCTTTTTCAAATCTTTCTTACATCTTAAGATATTTTATTTTATAAAAATTAGTCCTACATCTACAATTGATGTGTTAAACTTAGATTATTTTACTGCAATATTGAGTATATACCAATTATATATTATAAATTAGTCATCTTAGGTAGTTTGCCAGAAATATTGATTATATTTGAATTTGGATAAACCATTTAGATATAATTTTAAATCTATAATTATACCAGTTTGTCTGATGTCAAAGTCATGTTAGTCTGTTTATTGTCTACATGAATTAAAGTAAATATAAAGTTCATTTACCTTTTAAATTTTGAAGTACTGTAAAACAGATGTTGAAATATCACAGAAAACTCCCAAAATGTAAGCTTAATTTTCAAATAAATAAAATTCTAATTCAAAAATATCACCCTAAAATGAGCATTGCCACTGACCAGAATATATATGTATCAAATTTGATGTTTGCAGGTCATGCAATCTGGCCTGTAGAATACCAACACGATCAATCACAATAGAAGGAACAGTTCCTCCTTCTACAGTTAATATGTATTAAATTTAATTAAAATATTTTTTTTAATAAAATGTAAAAAAAATAAACCTTTACAAGGAAATGAATTTTTAAATGTATGATAGAAAACAACATATTTTCAAACATAATAGGAGATCGAAGTTAAAATGGTAATTATTGCTTATATATATATATCTTTATTGTGCATTTTAAAATATTTCAAAATACCCTAATTAGTAGTAGATTGTTGATGCAAATTCTAGTAAGTTGATACTTTACAATACTTCCCATCAAATCTTACTCCCAATTACAAAGCAATTTATAAACAACTTGTTGAAAAGAATGCCTTTTCCTGTTTACACTTATAAAATTCAAATAATTTAGATATTTGAAGAACTCCATCAGAGCAATGTCATCTGATAGTAAGCATCTCATTCCAAAAATTCAATATCAAACAGAAAAATTTGCTGAATAGGAGCAATGCAATGTTTGACCCCAAAAGGAATTTAGCATAAATGCATCACTCATTTTGAACAGATTCTTTTAATCTCTTTAAATTAAAGCATTAATTATCTTTCAATCAAAATATATTATTCTTTATTTTAATAATTAGCAAAAAATGTTTCATTTTTAATAGGTATTTTTTTGTTGTTGTTGTCATTAAATATGCCCAGAAATCAGAACCACAGACTCAGCAAAATATGCTGAAAGAAGGATAAAAAAAATTTGGGAATGAGAAGTATAAGAGAGCCCATTCAAAGTGCAAGTGAAGAAATCAGATGGTTAGAAAATAATCAATTTTTAAAATATCTACAGACTGATTTATTTATTACAATTTTTAACTGATTTAAGACTATATTGAGGAATTTTTTATTACATGCAATTACACTAAATAGCCTTTTAATACTTTCAAATTGAGTTACTACATACAATGAACAATTCTTAAACTATTTAAAAACAAAAGTATGATAGAAAAATTTATTATTAAAATTTATTTAAATTTTTTAAATAATTATCAACAGTCAGTCAGTACTATCTGCCAGGTAAACCTTAAGTAGCCATGGTCTAGTTAAAAGAAACGTACTTTCATTCCAGGTTCTTTATCCATTAAAGGTCGGCAGTAAACAGGAATAGGCACAGGAAAATTAGGATCAAATGATAGTGAAGATTTTGTTTCTTCCCCATCAGAATTGCTATCATGAATAGGAAGACTCCAACCATATGCCTGCATTCTTCCATCTTCCTTTTTAACATGGGCACGCACCTGTTTATATTGTTCTTTCCTTTCCCTGGCTCTTTGCTGCTGAAGTCGTTCAGATGCTCTACATTAGTTGTAAAACAAAATGTTAAGGAGTCAAAAAATACTAATAAAGTTTTAAAATAAATTTTTATTAAAAAAATTTTATTGCCTGCTTATAAATTTATACAATGGAACAAAAGTTTTTCAAATGATATAAAAGCAATGAGATTGCATACTTTGAAGAAAAACTTAAAACACAGCAATATTTTTATATACATCTACATTAAAAAATATATTTTAAAAGTTTTATAAGTAAAAGATAAAATTTACAATTTAAAGCATATTAACATTGCATAATAAAGAAAAAATACAGCACTCCATATAGGAAAAAACATGCAACATTTTAAAAAGAAATTATTTTGCTTTTATTACACAAAAGCAACAGAAAAAAATTAAGACAAAGTTCAAAACAGGAATTTTAAGGAAAATTTATTTGTAAAGGAAGACATTTATAGAGTCAAAGTTATTTTATGTTTAATAAATCAGGCCTCAGTCGAAAATTATAATAATTTATTTTCAGAATTCAAACAAAAACATTAATAAGGAGAAAGAATAAGAACAAACAAATGTGTAAGATTTATATGTCAGATAAAACACATCACACAAACACAAGGTAGAAACAATCACAGCCACACATGCACAAATATTATACAAGGAGATTGAATATGAGCTTGCATCAAATGAAATATCATGCAAAACATTCAGGAGATCTTGCTGAATCACATTTAATAAGTATGGATGGGATTTTGGGGATTTCTTCAATTAAACTCACAAATCACTATCAAGGAAATCAACATTCTTTCCTTTCTCGCCCAACCTAGTCTTCCGTAATGATTCCAAGGTAGGACTGACATGTACAGATGGTGAACTATACAACATTCCAGAAGAAGTAGGAGATTTTCTGACAGTTTTTTCAGAAGAGCTACTTGAGCTGAACAAACTGCTAAAACTGGAAGAAGAAAAAAATAAGATACAATTTAAGATATCAGGTATACATAATTTAATAATTAAAAAAAAAATCAGAAACATATCAACTTGAGTTAACTTTATTTAAATATTATAATATCAGAAATGTATAAATAAACACATCTTCTATAGGCTTAGAAATTAGAAATATTCTTTATTATTATCATTATTTTTCAACATTCTTAAACTTTTTTACATTGCCAATGGCATCAACAAAAATGAGTGGGCAACATATAAAAATCTGCAAGAAGGATATAAAAATTGTGATTCAAAATGCAAAGAAAAAAAAAGTATGTAGCATTGTATTCAATAATTAAAACTAAAAAATATATTTTAATACTTAAAATTCCATATAATAAAGGATTATTTATGAACCAAAGCATATATTTTGATTATTTTATTTATTGCATAACTAACCGCCTTTGGCGACCAGCCAATTCGCCATTCTTAATACTCTTTAAAATGGTCAATTAAATACTTTATGTCACGCCATTGGAATTAAATATAAATACTTTATGTAACTTGCCTTTTAATCGCTACTTCATCACAATATTTTTAAGGTTCAAATTTTGATTGCATACAATTCACTCATAAAGGCTTTAAGTTCATAAGTGTCTCTCTAATTATCTGTCAATTCTCGCAAAATTTCAAATTTAAATTAAAGTAGAAATGATTAAACAACAAATTGATATGAAAACCTTTTTTTACCAAGTCCAAGCATGTTTTTAAAATATAAGTAAAAGAGAATCATTATGTGTAGTATTGAATAATTATAATAATTTATGTAATGTTTCAAAAATTATTCAGCAAAAAATACTTAGATTCATCATAAAATTCATGTTTTAGTTTAATTTCGAAAAGATTTTAAAAAATTGTATAATATTTTGTTTTGGTCTATAAACATAATTTTAAAAATATTAAGTTTAAATTATATATATTTTTTAGTTATAAGGAATAATATTCTTTGAAATATTCCTAACATGTCAACTTTCAAATAAACAAATGAAGGTTTCTATTTACTGCAACAAAATTTGATCAATTTATGAAGTTTTGAATAGAAATGTTTAGAACATTCAATATTTTCATTCTTAGGCCAGTCAGTCTAGAGAAATCCTGGACACTGATTGGGGTATCATCTTTGGAATGGTTGATGAAATGGTTTAAAATTACCTACTTTTATTGAATAGTGATCTTCAAATATTCATAAATTAGTTTTAGAGCTTGAATTGATTGAATATCTCCTTTTATTTAAAGGCTAAACATTTTTCCTTTTTTGAAGCATTTATAGACTCGTGTTACATATTTTGTAATTATTTACTTCATTTAGAATCTTTTTATAGATGCATTTTTACATCATCATATTAAAAGATTAAAAAATTACCTTTTAAGTGATACTAATATTTTAATCAACAAATTTAATTTCTATTTTTAATGAATTTTTTAAAAATTAATCATATTTTTCAACAATAAAAATAACACTTAAACTGCATGCACACATTACGAATGAAAGTAAAAAAGTTTTTCCTTTTATGAACAGCTCGCCATCAGATTGACAAAAACTCAAATTAAAAAATAAACTATTATTGCACATTAAACATATAAAAATGTATTTTTCAACCCATGTCTGTATGAAATGAAGTATGTTTTGTCTACAAAGAAAATTTAAAGGAAAGATTTTATGACTTTTACAGTATTATTAATTAAATAAATCAGCTTTATTTAAGGCAAATATGGTTTAATACATTTTCAATTCAAGCCAAAATGGCTAGTTTGTAAAACTTTAATAATAGGAAAACATCTATAAAAAAGGTCTAAATGAAGCAAATAATTACATAGTATATAATATGAGTCCATAAATGTTTCAATAAATGAAGAAAGCTAAGCTTTTATCTAGATCCTCTGCTTCATGAATCATATTTAACAAGATATTTTCAGACACAAATATTTTAAATAAAAAGAGAAAATTCATTAAACTCAGTGTGTAGAACTGACTGATTTATGACTATTTGAATATCATTATTCAATATAAGAGGAGAACCTGAGAAATTTTTGTTGAATAATTCTTGAGATATTATATAAATTATGAATGCCATTCTGTAGTACACATAAGACTCAAATGCTGATGGACTCTGTTTTCAATATCAACATTGAAAAAATGAATAATTTCAGTAAAAAAATGTTTTTATATTAACTGCAGCTTCATCATATCCACTTTAATTTATAATAAAATTTTGAAGAAGCTGACAGATAATTAGAGAGACATATAGTCATCATGGGCTTAAGGCCTTTATAAAGGCCTTAAGCCCATTACTGATGGAAAAAAAATCCCAACACTAGGAAGGAGCTGTGCTAGATAAACAAAATTTGGTAGGCGCACTTATACATCTGAAAGATGATGTCAATTCAAATTTCGAGCTACACGCATAAGTGTGGCGCTAGTAGCGACACTATGAACATGCAAATGAGGTTTGCTTTAAATAAGCGCTGTAAGGCTCGTGATAGTTATTTACAGTTGAGATTTGACATATTGGGTTAATGTTAGTCAAGGATGCCTCTGAAAAGACGAAGAAGCCATTATCAACAGCTCACTGAGTTTGAACCAGGTCGTGTTGTAGGGCTACGAGAAGGTGGGTTTTCTTTCCGCGATATTGCTGAAAGACTTGGCAGGAATGTATCCACTGTGCATGAGTATTGGCGGTAGTGGTCAAGGGAAGGTACTGCCTCAAGAAGACCAAGTTCCGGGCGGCCACGTGGTACTACTGAGAGGGATGACCGTCGTATTCGGCGTATGGCTGTGGCTAATCGTACTGCGTCTGCAGCTGAAACTCGAGCTGCAGTTGGCACCACAGTGACACAATGAACTGTTATAAATCGGTTACTTCAAGGACAGCTTCGAGCCAAATGCCCTGTACAGTGCATTCCACTGACTCCAAACCACTGCCATTTGCGACGTGAGTGGTGTCAAGCTAGAGCTCATTGGAGGACGGAGTGGAGATCTGTTGTGTTTCCTGATGAAAGCCGGTTCTGCCTTGTTCGCAGTGACAGCCGTTTGTTGGTTAGAAGGAGGCCAGGTGAACGCCTGCTAGTGACCTGTCTGCGGCCTAGACACACAGGGCCTACTCCTGGAGTTATGGTTTGGGGAGCAATTTCGTATGACAGCAGGAGCACTCTTGTGGTTATCCCACGCACCCTGACTGCAAATTTGTACGTCAGTCTAGTGATACAACCTGTTGTGCTGCCATTCATGAAAAGCATTCAAGGGGGTGTTTTCCAACAGGATAACGCTCGCCCTCATACCGCTGTTGTAACCCAACATGCTGTACAGAGTGTCGACATGTTGCCTTGGCCTGTTAGATCACCAGATCTTTCTCCAATCGAGCACGTATGGGACATCATTGGACAACAACTCCAGCGTCATCCACAACCAGCATTAACCGTCCCTGCATTGACCACCCAAGTGCAACAGGCATGGAACTCCACCCCACAAACTGATAGCCGACACCTGTACGACACAATGCATGCACGTTTGCATGCTTGCATTCAAAATTCTGGCGGTTACACCGGTTACTAATGTACCAACATTTCACATTTGAAATGGCTCTACCTGTGATCTTGAAACTTTAGTCAATTAAATATGTTACCTAGACAAATGTATTTCTAAAATTTCATTACTGTGCAATAATTCTTTCTTGGTGTTGGGATTTTTTTTCCATCAGTGTATATGACTATAAAAATTTGAACCTTAAAAATATTTTGATGAAGTAACAATTAAAAGACAAGTTACATAAAGTATTTAACTGATCATTAAAAAAGATTGGACAACTGGCTTGTTGCCAAGAGATGGCTAGAATTAAAATATATTTCACATACAGGAAATATAGCTAGCTTCTTCTAATTTTGGAGACAAATATAAATTACTTCACTTTATGAATTTCACTTTTGGATATGGGCAATCAAATAAATAACTTCATAATAACAGAGCACTAAACTAAATATAATAAACTGAAATTCGCTACTGTCAAGTTCAATATTATTCTTATATATTCAATATTATTATTTAGAGCACTTTCATATGCTTCTAATACTTCATTTTCCACCACTCTCCAAGACTGAACTTACAATTTCCTAATGGAAGACTGATTTTTCTTCTGGTCAGCAGATGGGTCATTTCTGGAAGCTCTGATCATTTCAGTCCAACGAACAGCTTCCTGCAATTCCATTAATTTCTCTTTGTACTGATTACGTTCCATCAAAACCCTAGCCATCTCAACTCTTGTGAACCGTTTTCTCTGAGCCAGAGGAATGTCTTCCTATAATAGAGTGAATTTTTCTTTTAAAAACAAACATTTTAATGCACAAAAATAACTAGATATATATAAAGAATTGTTTACAAAAAATATGTTTTGAAAAGATAAAAAAAATTATATACAAGCAAATTTATTACAAAATAGAGCATTTTAATCTTATGGTTTCATTATTATGAACACATTTTTATTCAAAAAATTGTCCAGATTTTAATTACAGTAACTGATCATTTTAATATCAGAAAATAAAGTAATTCAAAGGCATAAATGAATAAAAAATTATATCAGATACCATAAAAAAACTTTTTATTTATCAGCCAATAATATCGAGGAATGAACCATGAAGATAAGTCCATACTGCCAAAATTAAAAATTAACAAAAAAGTTAAGAAATAGTTGATGCCAATTAAAAGGAAGAATAAGAATTTTATAAATTTCAATCAAATCTTTAAAACAGCATAACTGAAATTAACAAATGCTTTTGTTTACAAATGTGAAAAAATAAAATTCTATGAAATGACAATTTTTGCCATGACAATTTAAGAAGTCTTAAATATTATGGAAAGAATAATGCAATCTTTGGGTTAAATAATAATTCTTGAGCATTTTTGTAACCAATTATTTCACAAAATTGGTTCAACAATTACTCAATTTTCTTGGTCTTCTAAGAGTGAAAATCCATACTCAGCGCATTTAAAGGTATTGTTCTTTTTTTATACATACAAACAATCTTATAAACGATTTCAGTAGTTCTAATATTTTGATTATATTCCAAAAACCGATGCTTTAAAAAAGTGCTTATTTTGTATACTTGGCAACTTATTTTACTGAGGAGAAAATACATAAAAATTAATAATTTTTCATTTAAAAAAAAATTGAAGCACATTATCTTATAAAACAGCCTGAGTTTTAAAAAAGGGAGCATATAATTTTATGCTGCAGTTTCTTTCCTGAATGCAATTTTTAAAAATAAAAAATAACACTAATAAATTGTTACTCAAACTAATATGCATTAGATAAGACATTAAAAATAAAAAAATAGATAAAATAAATATAAAAAATTCTATTAAATAATTAGATTTACTATCTATCTATATATATATAATTATCCAGAACATACCTCTTCTTCAAATTTGGCCTTAGCTTTTTCAGCTTCTTCTTTAGTTTTCCTGAGTTCTTCTTCTAAATCAATAACACGCTGCTTTAATCGTTCTTTTACAGCTTGTAATGACTTAATTTCTCCTTGCAATATTTCCATTTCACTTAAAAGGATATTAATTATAAAATTAATCAGCTACAACAGATTTAAAAAACAAGATAAAAAATTGGCATTAAAATACACATTTTTTTTATTATTTTATTTCTTACTAAAAATAATAAAAATCCAAAAAAAAGGGGGATACTTGATAGAATTTTTTTTCAATTCTTTAAAGATCTAAAAACATCACCAAAAACTTCAAAATAATAACACATACAAATATGCCAGAAAGTTTTAACATGGAAATTAAAAGAAAATGAAATGTTTATATAGTATGATAGGAAAATTATACTATATTTCACAACACATTAAATAACATTTTTTAAAAATATAATACTACCAAATTATAGTGGTTTGAAAACCGGCTATGCTTTTAATATATTTATTTAATTCAATATTGCAGATGTAATTTTGCAATTGCTATTACATTCAGCACCAAATGCTTACTTCAGAAATTTGGAGGTCTTGAGACCTGACATAGCTTAGTACTTAAGGCATAAAATTATTTCCAGAAAGTTCAATCCTTCACTTAATTGCTACATAAAAGGGAAGATATTGCTCTTTAATTTAGCTTTAGAATTAGTTAAGCTGCTCAACATATAATAATGTGATCTTTTTCTATTGTATAGTTTATGCTTTACTAACATTAAATTATATAAGAATAGTTCTTAACACATTTAAAAATTTGTGATTTTACATAATGAAATTATCTGCACATAAAATCATTTTTAATCAGTGCAATGCCATTCATCATTTGTGCTTCTTTTAAATAATTGAAATATACACAGTACAACAATATCAAATGAATACACATATCATAAATACTTATACATTAATTTATTAATAAAATTTATAATTACCTTGTTAATTCATCAACTTTAGCAATCAGATCATCCTTCACTATATTTAAAGCATTTCTAAAAAAAATTTAATATAATAAATAAATTCTAATAAATAACAAACAAATGTATAGTATAAAAGTTGCTAGGATTTTTTTCTTTGTTCAAGCTGCAATGTCAAAAACATGCAGCAAAATTAAATTTGACAAAACCTACACAATTCTAAAAAGGCATTTTAATAGATATCGTAAAGATGGCTCACCTCAATTAGAAAATATATTATGCTCTTATTTATTTTTCAATTTAAAATTCAGAACTTTCAAAAATTAAAAATACTGTCCTTGTCTAAAACTCTAATTAAATGTGCCTTGTGTATGATAAATAGACTACAATTTTCAAATAATATACATCAAATTTATTTACATATCATAAAATTTTAATAACTTCAACCATTAAATTTTTATACAGAAATTGGAGCAAATTTAAATAAAATAATTAAATAGAAAATGTAAAGTAATATAAGCCTTTTTTAGAACATTTTACAAATTTAAATAGTATAATAGCAGCGCTTCAAATGATAAATGGTTGATTTTGACATAAATTTTAGGTGTAACTGAGAAATGGTGCATCCATCTTTTATCACAGTCTATGATCATTTTCATATTAATAAATAAATAATTCCTTTAGATAAGTTTTTAATTTAAAATTTCCAGTCAACTGCAACTATTTATGAATCAAATATTTAAAATAAATAAAATTCTAAATCTTATTACTTTACCTAAAATATAAGTACTGTAAAAAATTAACAAACATAAAGAAAAGATCAATTAAGCAGTATGTTTACTGTTTATCATATTTATTGTTTAGTAACTTACTTGGTGGCCAAAAGTTCATTATTTTCTAAAATCAAATTTTCTACTTCTTTGCCCATTCCTTAAAAAAGAAGTGAAAAAGAATAAATGACTTTTAAAATATTCACCATGTATTTCTGAATTATGGAAAATATATATGCTTTTTATAACACATATATTTGAACACAAATTCAGGGAATTAATTTTATTAATACAATTCAAAGCAATAAAAAACAATAAATGTTATAAAAATAAAAATTTGGTTTAAAATGCTAAATTATCACTAATACATGCAAAATTAAAATAAAAAGTTTAAAAACAAATATTTCTTACCAAAGAAACTGTCAGGTGCTGCAGGTATTGACAATTTTCATTTAAAACAGAAAAAAAATTAGTTAGTATATTATTAAAAAGCTGGAGAGTATTTTATGGCAGATTAGTCATTTATTATACATGTAACCTTATTTCAGACACCAACCAAGTTAATTATTAAAAATTACAAGAAAATAGGAAATATAAAAAATTAGTAACATTTTACACATTAAAAATTAATAAATATTAGATAAATTTTGAATTATAAAAATTTCCTAGAATCATAATTCGAGTATACCAAGAAAATATATGTTAAGAAAAAAAATGGGGGGAAAAAAACAGAGCACTTTGTTAAAAAGAGGAAATCAAGAAATAACTCATTCTCAATAAATTTAAAAGGGATAAATTTTCAATCACAAATTGAACCACACCAAACAAATTCAGTGTTAGCAATTTTAGTAACATAGCAAGAGCTATTTACAACAGGTATTAATATATTAAACTTTTTTTTAAATATATATGTAAAGAAAACAAATTAATACCAGCTATGTCATTTCCATCTTCTTCTTGTATATTTTCACCTTCTTGGAAGCTTAATTCTTGATACAAAGTATTTGGTCTTCGTTTTTCACTGAAATATTTATTCAAAAAATTTTATTATTTAAATAATAATAACTGTTATCTTAAAAGTATTTAATATCCTGACAAGAAAAAAAATGTGTAAATAACTCTAAGTCATCAGATAATAATTCAAATCAAAATTCAGATACAAGATTTATCAAAATTTATAAATATTCATTTCATGCATCCTTATGTAAAAACACTAATTTTAGAACAATTTATATATATATATATATATATATATATATAAATTCTTATGGAACATTTAAATGAATAATAAAATAGTGTATGAAAGAATTCAAAGGATAATTTCACAAATCAAATAGAAAATACTTCTTAATTTTTGGATTTTAAGGAAAAAATAAATATCTTTAAGTACAAAATGTCAAAAATATGAAAAGAGTAATCAAATGCTAATAAAAGAACTTACTGGTCATTTTATAAGATCTACTAGATTAAGAAAATATTCAAAGTCAATTCAACGAAATAATGATATAACTAGCAAATCAATTTTGGGGGAATTTTCTTAAGATTCAAATTAATATAAATATCTTTTTCTCAACAAAAATATTTTCCCATTTCCCTGATTTTAAATATTTTACGAATTAAAAAAACAATCATTAAACCAAAGTTTTACATGGTATAATTTATTTCTCACTTTGCCCAAAAGAAAAGCAACATAAAAATAAATGAATACAAAATTGCAATATGGCAAAAAAGAAAATTTTACTTATTGACAGTAGCTAATGGTGGCATATCCATAGATGACAAATCATTCATATCATCAACATCAGGATTAGAAGAAATAGACAAGTCTGTGAGATCTGATCCAAAACCATCTGTCCAACCACTTTCTAAAAGAGATAAATGAAAGCAATTATAATTATTGTTGAATAGAAGACTCAAGTATTTTCCACAGTTTGCAAAATAAAACTGTATAATTTCCCACTGCTATTAGTTTATTTTTAATATAAAGAAATATTTTAACTTAAACTTATAGGTAGTTTAGAAATTACTGTTCAGATATTTCCGATTAGAAAGAAATTTAGAATAATACATTTTTTTTTAAATTTAATTTTCATAATTACATTTAAATTAATTTTTAAAAGTTTATAAGTGCTGTAAAAATTTTGAAAGAATAATTCGGATGGTTTACTAATAACTGAATAATAAGATTTAATATAAATTTCAAATTCTTATATATCTGAATTGGATCAAAGTAACATTATTTTTATGAAATATCACAATTTCTTTTAAATGACATTCAAATATAAATATACAGTTAAAATATGCAATTTTAAGTATTATTATCATATAGTTCAATATTCAAATTTGTGCATTATTTATGATGATTTTCAAAAAAAAAAATTTGATTATAGACGAGTCAATGAATTAGAAAATGCACAATGCTATATCCTCTAGAAGAATTTAAAATTTTAATTTTATGTACCAAAAATCTATACTTATAACAAAGCTCAATGTGTGTGTTGGCACTCTATAGGCTAGACCATTGGACCTACAGCAAGCAAATTTGGTACATGTATACCTTGGAGGTTAGGAATGTGCACCTCAGAGCCCCTTTTTAAAATTTTTAATTACAATTTGAATTTATCAAAAATTAGGCTAAATTTTGATGTTTTTCCGCTACAACTTCCGAAAATATTATTAAATAAAAATGATTTTTACATCATAATTAAAAGATTAAAAAATTAGTTTTAAAATTGTATCAGTATTTTAACATATAACTTAAGTTTCAATTTTTAACAAATTTTTAGACATATTTTAATTATATTTTTTAACAATATATTTTGAACAAAACAATAAAATTTAATCTGCACAAGCATGTTACAAGGGAAAGGGTAAAAAATCATCTTTTATCAATAATGTTGCCCTCAGATAAACAAAAATTCAAATTAAAAAATAAATAATTATTGTAAATTAAACATATAAAAATGTAATTTTCAGCATGTGCCTGCATGAAATGAAATAAATATGAAATGTGTTTCTTCTAAATAGAAAATGTAAAGAAAATTATTTGTGATTTTTATGATATTATTAAATAAATCAACTTTCTTTAAGAAAAACATGGTTATATATATATACAATTCAATGTCTAATGGCTAATTTATAGAACTTTAATAATAGAAATGCATCTATAAAAAGGGTCTAAAGGAAGTAAATAACTACATAATATATAACATGAATCTATAAATGCTTCAAAAAATGAATGCTATAAAGAGATAAACTCCAATCAACTCAGTCTTTAAAACTGACTGATTTATGAATATTTGAAGATCACAATTCAATTAAAATAGGTAATTTGAAACCATTTCATCGACCATTCCAAAGATAATATCCCAATCAACGCCCAAGATTTCTCGCCATTGACTGACATAAGAATGAAAATGTTGAATGTTCCAAACATTTTTATTCAAATCTTCATAAATTGATCACATTTTATAGCAGTAAATAGAAACCTTCATTCATTCATTTGAAAGTTGAAGTGTCAGGAATATTTCGGAGAATATGATTCCTTATAACTAAAATATATATAAAATTTAAACTTAATATTTTTAAAATTATGTTTATAGATCAAAACAAAATATTATTACACAATTTTTTAAAATCTTTTCGAAATTAAACTAAAACATGAATTTTATGATGAATCTAAGTATTTTTTGCTGAATAATTTTTGAAACATTACATAAATTATTATAATTATTCAATACTACACATAACGATTCTCTTTTACTTATATTTTAAAAACATGCTTGGACTTGGCAAAAAAATGTTTTCATATCAATTTGTTGTTTAATCATTTCTACTTTAATTTAAAGTTGAAATTTTGAGTGAGCTGACAGATAATTAGAGAGACATTTAATACAATTTGGGCTTAAGGCCTTTAGAACTGCACGAGTGAATTATAAGACTATCGAAATTTGAACCATAACAAAATGTTGATGAAGTAACTCTTAATGACTATCAAAATTTGAACCATAATTTTTTTTTTTTGCTGAAGTAGCTATTAAAAGGCATAACATAAAGTATTTAATTGACAATGATGTTACATAATAACGTATTTTAGTAATGTCTGATAATTTTAATCAGCAGTAAGATTGGTGAACCAGCTGGTTGCCAAAGGTAGCTAGTTAAAAATAAGCACCAACACACACACATATATATATGCTCGATGAAATTTCACTTGATGTAAAAATCATAACCGTGTATAACAGATATGAGTATGAAAATGTAAAAATAGGTATAAATGCAATGAGAAATATATTATGGAAATAAATATATAAATTCACAATCATATTAACATACTTTGAGAAGGTTTCATGTCAGAATTTGGAGACTTTACAGATGAATGAACATCCTGTAACAAACAATGAACATTTATAATTTAAAGTAATAATATAGTAGCCACTATTACACTTACAGTTTATAATATTTTTTTTACAATATATAAAACTGTTGAGTTCCAAAATATTAGGCATAAAAATATATTGGCTCTTACGTGAAGTTCATTTTGTAAACATCGTACAGATTCAGTGACATGATTTGGAGGAGTTAATCCACTAAAATCTGGAGGGCTTGAAAGAGATTTTATTGAAGATTCCTCAGAGCTTACACTATATAGAGATCCTGATTTAAGTTGGGGAATACTATGTCTGATATTAAAAAAAAAAAAATTAGTATTACCAATAAAGAATGTATATTCTAAAACAGTTTCATAAAACATTTTATACAATTATTCAAAATAAAGAAGATTAAATACTACTTTTGTATTACCCAAGAAACATACAATACTGGTGTTCTGAACAGAGATCAGAAGAGCAATAACAATTCAAATCAAATGGCATAGAAATTTCATGCACTCTAAAATAATCAATAATAAAGTCAAAATCATAAGAAATAACTGAATAAGTGGTTTTAAAAATAAAATTCTATAATAAATTACCGAGCTTTTGAAGAAATCATTTCAGCTTTTTCATTTCCAAACAAAATTTTTGTTCTTTCAACATAATCCACATGTGTTCGAAACACCTAAGATAGATTGAAATTTTATTTTCATTATTCACTGTAAAAAGTTATAAATAATATATCAAATTAAAAATTATAAGAATGCATACATAATATATGCAAGATATAAAAGATTACCTCTGTATATCGTTCATGTAGTTTTGCATATTCTTTTTTCATTTCTGATTCTTTTTCTTCTAATCTGGCAGCTAGGAATAAAATTCTATTATAACACATTTTCACTAGAATTTTTTTTTATTTATTAAAATATTAAAAAAAAAACTTACATGCTCATTTAAAAATAATTACTCATATTATAATTATCCAGACAAAAAAAAAGCTGAAAATTTTATTATATAAAAAATTATATTTCTCTATTCAAAAGATACAAATTTTATTTTAATAATAAAGAGATAATAATAAGAAATAAGTACTATGTATTGAATCCATTAAAAATTACTAAATCAATATGATTAAATCAGTTAGATAAAGTATTTATCACACAATTATAAAGTTTCTTCTAAAACATATTAATGAAAAAAATGTTGAAAATTCAGGTTCTATTATGGTTGAAATTAGCAAAAGCAGTTACAAATTTGAAAGATAATGTTTCATAGACAAAAAGTATTTTTTCCAATCAGGAAGTGATAAATGGCAGCTTCCTGACAGGAAGAATGACACAACATACAGCATTTCAAATCAAAATATCAAATAGAAGAAATTGTTTTTAAAAAGCTTTTAAAAAATCTTTAAATGGTGATTCAAAAAGAGTAATAAAAAATTTAAAAAAAACTATAAGAAATATTTTCTAATAATAATAAAAAAAAGTTAGTAAAAAAACCCCCTCATTTATCAGTTTTTCAGAAATTTTTGAGAATGCAATTTAAAAATCCTGAAATTAATTATGTATTACAGTTTTGATATAATTTCATAATATTTTTGTGATGGCTCATATATTTTCAAATAAATCTACAAAAAAATCTTCTTCAAGCTTCATTAAAAAAGCAATTCATATTTCGCTAAGCATTTCACAAACTTATATTTTTGATTTCTCCCTTTATAAATAATAATTATTATTAGCTTTATTTTGAAATCATGAAGCTTAATTATAAGAATCTTCATGTGCTATATTTGTCTTTGTTAAAAATTTAAATTATCAACAAAATAATTTATTGCAGCCAATGGCTTTTTATAAAGCCCTTTAAATTAAAATTTGAAACAAGCAAATCAACAAGAATTAGAATCGGTGAATAATAGAAAAAAAGCACAGTTAATAATAAGTGAAAAGATTTTTACATTATATATTTCATGAATAATCATTAAAATTTATAACAATATAATACTGAGAAAGATGTTCTTATCTTTAAACTTAATATGTCTTTTTATTTAGAATGGAGGAAAATTTTCTTTCACAGCCTACATTGCCAATAGCTATTAATTTCTACAGATGTTCTACATTCTGTCATAGATGTATATAAGTAAATACTAAAAAGATTCGACAATTTCACAATTCTATTGAGAAAATGTATCACATTTTATCAATCTTTTACATATTAAATTTATTCAATAATTGCAAAAGAACATCTATAAGCAAAAAATATGAAACAATATTTCATAGAGAATTTGCATCCAATTTTCATACCTAAAATGTTTATACAACAAACATAGGGAAATAATAATCAATACCATGATCTGCTGAATTTTTTGCTTTTATTTCAAGTATTCTCACTAGAGATTCCAAACTTTCCACTTTACTCTGCAACTCTCTCTTGTCTTCATCAACTGAATATTCTAATTCTAAAAGTTTCTGGAAAAAGATGGGGAAAAAATCATACTGATCAACTGATAGTTATATGAAAATAAATTAATGTTTTATCATATAAAATATGTACCTGTTCAGCTGATTTCCTGAGCTGCTTTTCACGTTCAAATTGAGTAACTAATTGTTCATTATCTTCTCTTAATAATTCTAATTCGACTTCATGTTCTTGATTTTCAACAAATGAGAGATCAAGGTGTTCTAGCACACTTATTACTAACGGCATCAATTGTTTAACAACATCTTCATCATACTTAGAAATCATTCTGGCGAATTCTTCATAAATATTATTTGCTAATGTTTGTACTTTATCGGACATCACATGGCATTCTTCGCCAGGTGAAACACCATAAACTGTTTCATGCATTAATGATGGATCTATCTCCATGGTCCCCAACCGAATATTCTATCAAACACAAGTATAAAACACTTATTTGCAAAGATTACTTTTACGTACACAAAGAATACTGAGCAAATGTTTACATTTTGATCATTGCATGTGAAATCTTTGAATCGGAAGTCCTTTTACATGATTCATAATTTTCTTAACTATAGTAAACAGATGTCAGCAATCGTAATTTAAAACTTGAATTAATGTCCAAAATAAAAACATTTTTGGCGGATAAAAGAACCCCCAGCACTGCTGATGGAAACTACGGATTAAAAAAAATTGAAACGTAGTGAGTTGAAATATTTATACCCTCCGCAATGTATTTTTAATCATAACTCACCACACCATTGAAAAAGAAATCACATCACACCTGACACTGTGACGTCATTTGGCATAATAAAATTACATCCACGTTATAAAAACTTTTTTTTTGAAATTTATTTTTAAATATTATGAAAAAGATTTTTAAGTGCTGCAGATGTATTTCAGAGTATTCATCGATGTGTGTATAAAAAAAACCTTTTTAAACTCATTCTTTTCCAAAACATTTCCAACCAGGAAAAAACTATGAATATTAGTTTTGCTTGGAATGCACAAAAGCTATCTGACCCCAAAATTCTCTTTTTAATAACTCAGGTACGGTATACATCAGGGCTGAACTTAAATATCTAATATCCATATTTGTCCTTGCTTAAATATTGTTGCCATGTGAGAAATTTACTACTTTATTCTCAACTATTGAAACTACTGATACTCTTACTTTCACTGTTGTTTTGATTTGTACGATAACGTGCATTTAGTTTTGTTTTTTCAGCTGTTGCATTATGTGTTGAATTAATTTTTGGATTATTTATAAAGTATATACATTGTATTTTTTTGAAAATGAAGTATTTACCAAAGAAACAATTTACTAATTTCTTAAAATGCAGGATTTTTGGACATTCCTCGCAATTCCGAATGTCATCAAATATTCGCATTGGCTGTGCCAGTGGATTTTGGGGAGATACTGCTATGTCTGGTGAGAATGTTTCTGAATATTCTCAATATTAAGTATATTAAAATCAACTATATGTTAATGAAAATTGAATACTGTCTTTTGAAATTGAATGTTTATTATTATTTCATAGTTCCTGCTCTTGTCCATGGAGGTAATTTGGACTTCTTGGTATTTGATTATTTATCAGAAATTACTATGTCACTTTTAGCGAAGGCAAAAGAAAAGAATCCAGTAAGTAAATTAGAGATTCCGAAAAAGTTCATTTTTTTGAAATGCTGCACTAATAATAATGAGTTAAACAAATTAAAATAATTTACTAAGAATCAAATAATTAACCATTCCCAACAATAACCTGTCAAGGAACTAGATTATAAAAAATATGTTTAATGTTTGTTAATTCATTAAACCTTATGATTAAATCTATTATTAACTATGAAAAGTTTTTCTGATATTCTTCAATATAAAAAATTACTTATCATATATATTCTTTAAAGAAATCACTTGTTAAATATATGAGAAAGATATATTGCATCTTCAGATTGCATGGTAGAAAAACAAATCATACCTCATAATCATATATTTTAAGCATTTAAAACCAAATATATATTGAAGGCATATGACAGTTTTCTCAGGATATTCATACAGATTATGAATTGTAATAAGGATGTAATAATAGAAATATAATACTAATTTTTATTGTATTACAATGTCGATTTTTTTTATTTTATTATGAACTAGTAAATAAATATTACTGACTCAATTTTTTTTTTGTTTGGTGGTGGTGAAACTATTCTTAAGTGGATATAACAGTGTATGATATTTGTATTCTAAAAATTGGGAGTTAAAAATGTATATTTGTGCTATATTCTTCTAAATGTTATTAGTTAATGTTCATCTCTTTACAATTCAATTTTTTCCCTCTAATGGAATCATAGAATAGGACATAGAACAAAAATAGGATCAAAAAGCAGTTAAAAGTATTAATTTAAAATTGAAGCTGAGATTTATCATGGAAAATATTTTTACTAAAAAAATACTGCAATAAAATATTATAAAAAAGTTTTTAATTCTTTTTCTAATGCACATATTTCAGTCTTCAATTGATATTTAAAATATACCTTTTTATAAGCACAGTTATACAAATTAAATTAAATCTCATTTTAGTTTTTACTACATTTTTAGATGCTCTGAGTGTTTTAAATATGCTTACTTCTTGATATTTATAGAAATTTGCAAAGTAAATAATTATTGCATTTCATTGAAGCTGGCCATTTTATAAACACTTGATTTTTTTTTTCTCTTCCTTTCGCTTGTTTTGAGTTCTTATAATAGAGATATACTTTAATATACTCCATCTATGATGTTTAAGGCTAAATCTAAAATCATGAATAATCAATTTGGACAGTTACATTTATCTTTTGTGGCTAAACTAAATGCCTTTCATTGAACATTTAAATTGAATCTTTTCTAGACTGTTTGGTCTTGATGACTTCCTCAGTTAGATATTTTTAAATTTCAAATATTAGTAGTCATCTAACTTCTTTTACTTAAGAAGCTTTATATAGTTGTGTTCATTTTGCTATATGTGTTTCTGATTTTCTGTTCATTTCAATGAAAATTTGAATTTTGAGTTTTAAATCTAAGTGATAAAATTTCGATCGATCTAGTAATATATCTGCTGAATTAAAAAAACATTTGTAAAAATATATATATAAGGATAAAAATAAAAGCTATTCAACATTAATGTTTTATTGAATATATTTCATGAGATATGTTATATTTATGAGTATTATTCAATAAACTCATTAAAAAGTTTAAGCACATCTGAGCAAAAAAGTGAAACATCAGGTAAGAAAAGTTGTGATATGGTGTTTAAAAATGAGTAATTTTTTTTAAAATTCTTCATTACTTACTTTTGTAGGTTAAACATTTGCTGTAATTGTTGTAGAATTCAAATTTTTATTAAAAGTATGCTTTAAAAGGAAACAAATGCAACTTGGAAAAATAAACCAAATCATCTTAACTTGATTGAAATTAAAATATCGAGATTTTCACAAATTTGTTTTTAAAATAATACACAAATTTGAAAAATTCATATATATATATAATTTGTAATATTTTGAAGAAATTTTTATATCTTTTATAGTATTTTTGGGTTGATTTTTTTTTTTTTTTCATAATTTGTGTTTAGAGAATTTTAGAATTTAATTTTACTTTACATGTATTTTAATTATGTTTACAATACAATTTTTTTTAATGGAAATTTCTGCTTTAAGTAAAATTGAGAATTAATGAATGAGTAAGAATGTGTTTCAATTAAATATGTATAAGGGAGTAAGATTGTTTTTCGATTAAAGAGAAAGGGATTTAAATAATTTGAAATTTTTTAACTTTTCTTATTAAGATAGCATTTTTTTAACATATAAATTATTGATAGATTTTTGTATCTGAAAAGTTCTTAATGGTTTTAAAATATTAATTCATTTGTTATAATATTTACAAATGCGACATGTAGTTACTTAAAGTCTGGAACAAAAATATTTTTTTAACCAATGTATGGAATTACAAAATGGATGCATGACCTAATAAATTGTATGTTCTTTATTTCATTTAATCTTTATGTAATAGTCTTTCTTCCATGATATTCTTGTTTTGAAAATATTTTTATTCATTGTTTTTTACTTTCTTCCTCAGGATCTGGGTTACACACCAGACTTCGTTCATTCTGCTATGGCACCAAATTTGCTAGCCATTAAGGAAAAGAACATCCGAGTAGTAGCTAATGCTGGTGGTATTAATCCTCATTCTTGTGCAGATGCTTTAAAAGCTGTTGCAAAGAAATTAAACATAGATTTGAAGATTGCTGTTATCACCGGAGATGATTTATTATCACAGGTAAATTTCAATTCTGTATTTTCCTGTATAGACTTCTAAAAGAAAACTGTGCATTCAGTGTTAAAAAATTTATACTTCTGTAAAATTTTTCAAACAGTATCAGTAATTTGTATATACATATATCTGGCTCATATTAAATTGAGTCACACACCATATCTAAATATACATATATTTTATAGAAGTTCAGTGAGGATATTTTAGATCACATTTTAGTCCTTTGTAGCTTCAAAATTGATGGTACTTTTTCTTAAACTGAACAAAAGATTATTGTAATTTTTATTTCATTTATTTATTTACTTACTTTTATACACTTTTTGGAGATTTAATCTGTTTATTGGAAACTGACATCATAATAAAAATTACCCTAAGATAAAATCAGTTATGTAAAGTGGCTTTTTATTATGTTACTAAATTTAATTAAATGTGAAATCAAATAGTAAAATAAGCAATGTATTGAAAAATCATTGCGAAAGTTATTTTATAATATTTTTACATCTTAACTGCACAATATATTGTTAATTTTTTTTTATGTTGTATTTTTGTATATAGAAAGTCATGAAAATATTGTATAAATTATATTAACTATTTAAGACTTAATATTTATTTGCTGAAGAAGGTTCTTTTTTTTTAATAAAGTCATAAACTTGTACTAATGGTAAATTATTTGCTATTCTTAATAAAAAGGCTTTTAAAAGAAAACAAATCTTAACTAAAAAAAATTGCTTATATTTTCAATATTATGAACTAAATGAAACATATCTCAAAGGTAATAATTTAATATAACCTAAGTCTTTTTAAATAATAACAATGGATATAAAATATTCTGTAGAGCTTTATTTTCTAAATTCATATTTATTAAAATATTTATTATTTTATTTTTAAAGTATGCAGTATTCTCTTGATAAATTGGAGGGAAATGATTTCTTAAATCTTAAATTTACAGAAATTAAACATGAGAAACCTGGGAAAGCTAGATATCCATGTAACACAGAAATGGAAGTGATCTTATGCTTGAATTTATGTGGTTAGAAAATATTTAGTTTTAAAGCATAATAAACCTTCTATATTGAAAATTGTTCCAATTTTTAATGCAACCCACTATATTTCTCTCAAATTGTGAACATCTGATGTTTTAAGCATTTCTCTTTCCAGAAAAAAGGTATTGTAAAAAAGGTTTTCAAGTTGAAACTTTTTAAGATTTATCTTCAATTTTTTTTTCTCTCTCTCTCTCACTTTATATATTTATTAGCTGGAAAATATGAAGAATCTCAATATAAAAGATATGGATAAAGGCACAAGCTTACCTGCCGATGTGCACAGCATGAATGCGTATTTAGGGTAAGCTTATTTAGGTCTTTATTGCATTGTATGTATTCTAATATTGATTGTAATATTTTATTTTGTATTTAAGAAAAAAAAACCTTTAAATTGTGACAAATATTCCATAATTTATAATTTTCTGAATGAACTATCTTTTTATCAATTATTGCTGTGATAGTTATTTTGTCAATTAAAAATTAAGGTAGAAAAGAATGCTTGAATATAATGTTAAAAATTTTAAAATTTGTTTTATTTTTGGCCAGGTTAAATTGTTCCTGTTATTAAATATAGGAATAATCTTTATATCAATACATTCCTAATAATGTGACAACTATAGAATTGCAAAATATCAGGATTTAACAATCTTAAAGGGTATATACAAAGTCTTGCAATTATGTAAACTTGTTTTATCTAACCTTCTATTCCTTCCTAAATATTTTTCATTTCTGTACTAAAATATCAAAAACTAAATTATTGTCCTTTATAGTCAATCTGTTAATGAAGGCAAAGCAGCAAAATGTAGTCCTTTGATAATTTAATTTATGAGCCATACATCGTCTCTTTTTATGCCATTGGATTCTAAACATTTATGATTTATAAAATTTGGTGTGTGTGTATGTAAAAACAAAAGAATAAAATTGCTAAAACATGCATATGCTCACATCTACTATGCAATATCTATTTAGTGGATTTTAAAAAAAGGCTTATAAATTGTAAATATATCTTTAAAAATATCATTTGAAAGTACTTTCAGTTTGAATTTTTATGCACCCTAAATCATTTTAAATAGTGCTTTATTTGAATATATTATTTAAATTAATTTATCATTTTGATATGTAATTAAATGACTTTTTTTTTCTTTTGCTAAATTTTACTATGTGCCATTATAGGCTTGTATTTAATATATTATAAATTAAGTTGTTTTTATTTTAAATCTTTTTTTCGTCTTTTAAGAGCTGGTCCAATTGCTAAAGCAATAGACTATGGAGCAGATGTTGTTATTACTGGTAGATGTGTTGATAGTGCTGTTGTACTTGGACCTTTAGTTAGCAAGGTATATACAAAATATTACAGTTTTCTTGTTTTTATTAGTCTTTTTATATGTAGTTGAAAACATTCATATTTTTTCTTTCAGTTCAAATGGAGTTTTCAAGATTTAGACAAGATAGCAATGGGAAGGTTTGAAAAATTTGAACCATCTTGTTATTTTCCATGTTAATTCTATTCTCAGTTTATTTATTCCATGTAACATGAAAAATTTATTTGCAAACATCTTCTATTTTTATAGAAATAATCATTCATGTTTTTAAAAATGTAATTTGTTTTTACAAATCAAAAATACATATTTAATAATTAGTTAATATGTATATGTAAAGGCACAAAATACATTTAATTAAATTTAAAAAAATTAAGAGTATATTTTAAGTAGTTGTACCTACTACTAAAAGCAAAAGAGAATGTTTGGCACTCTACAAACTAGATAATTTCATCTAGAGCCCTCAAATTTGATTCAAATAAACTTTGGGAAATAGCAACATTTATCTTGGAGCAGTTTTTATGAAAATTTAATCAAAAATTTATTTATAAATTTAGTAATATTTTGTCTTTTTCTATAAAATCTTCCCAAGAATTTTATTGTGCAGAAATAATTTTTATACCATTTAAAACTAAACTTTTTTAATGATATAAATTGAAATATCGCAATTTTTTTTTAAGTTATAGCATATTTTTTTTCATAGTTTTCATCAATACTCAGCATTGTTTATTTATACTTAGCATTGTTTCAGAAATTCATTTTTCACTGTTTTATGAAACAATTAATTACCTGATTTTCTTCTGTTATTGTTTGTGCTTATTTCTGCACAGTTATATGCGTGATCAGATAATGAAAATAGAGTAACTTGAAATACCATTACAATTAAAAGACAAATTTCTTAAAAAGTTGCATTTTTAATGGCATCATAATGTCAGAAGGCCCATTTTCATTAGGAATGTTCATCTGCAAAATAAGTATTATATGCAATAGGTGTAAGTATATATTAAAATAGCACAACTTTAATGTTTACACAATTTGATGTTAAATATTTAAATTTTGTATTAGCAATTTAATTCAAATTAAGTATTATCAACATACCTTATGAATCAGTTGTCAAGTATGTAAATTGTATTGAAAGATAAAAACTGATTATTTAATAACTATTATTATAAAAATTAATTTTTTGACAAAAACCTATTTGTGGGAATGGCACAAAAACATTATTCTAATCCATCTAACTAACTAATAAATATAATCCATATGCTGCAAAAAGTAACATATGGTTTAAAACTAAGCATCATATTTATTCTTAAGAGAAAAAAAAAATCTTTACAGTCATTTTTTAAAATTTTCAAATATTCTGATGAAATCTAAGGAAATGTAAATTAAATTTCATTTAATCCTTATAGGAAAAAAGCAACTATTGTTATATTTTAAAAATCCATTTCTTATAAAAATGTACTGGACATTCTTTGTAAAATATGTTGTTGTTTTTTCATTAAAATTTGAGTTTTAAGATGTCAGTCATGTTAAATCTATTGAAACCATTTTTTGTTCAAAAGCTTGGTTAAACTTTGCCTTTGATTATACAACACCTGATGACAAAAAAACATTTTTATCTTTTCTATCTTATTTCAAAGTATCTTGTAAATGGTTGAATTTACATAGTAGAAAGTGTAAATTTAATCTACAGTAAATTAATTAAGCTTAAAACCTGCTATGTAATTTAAAGTCCTTGACCTAAACTATGCATCAACGAGAAAAGTTTTTTATTGCAAAAATAAAGTGTTGTCTATAAGTTTTTTTTATTTCGAATATTATTTTTTTATTTATTTTGTTAAGACATTAAATTTTTACATAATTCAAGATACTAAAATTTTCTTTTATTTTCAAAATTATTAAAAGCACTCTCAAAACCAATTTACTTTCTACTAATAATTTGCAGTATTATAAATATTTGGAAACTTTTAGCATTAAATAGAGCAGTAATATGGTTTTGATAGAGTCTAGACTTTTAAATCTAACTATGAATGATTCAAAGTTTTATTCTACTAAAGATTCACCATGTATATAATCCTATTGTATGTAAATGCTGAATTGGTATCAAATTTCCTCAATGAATATTTATGTGCACACCTCAAATGTCCTCACTTGACATGAAAGATTGGTGAATACATATTCAGGTGGCATTTTAAATAATTAATGTGTTTGAAATTATTAGATCCACTCATATATTAGCCTCATTTTGTTGTAAACTTTAGATGCTTATCTAAGTTAAAATTTTACTGTGAAATATATACATTTCTATTTATAGTTTAGCTGGTCATTTGCTTGAATGTGGAGCTCAGTCGGCTGGTGGAATTCATACTGATTGGCATCTAATAAAAGATTGGTAAGTGTTTAGAGCAAACAATTGATATTTGTTTAATATGTAAGCAAAACTTAGTCTTAAAATAATGTTAATTCATTTCATGAATTTGTATATTTTCAGTGAATATAAGCAAAAAATTATATTTCAAATAATTATTATCACATTTTATTCAAATAAACAAAAAATAGCATGCAGACCAATTTTTAGTTATAGTTGAAATGTTGATTTAATTTCCTATAAATGCATATATATTGATTCTTTTTGCAAACTTTGTTTTGCTGATCATGGTATTTTGGAAATGTTAAATTTTTGTATTTAATTATGTTGTATTTATTATTTAATTTGTATTAACTATGCCTCTTTCTTCAACTTTGTGATAAAATGAATTTATAGAGACAGCTCTATGAATGTAAATGAAACTTACTGATAAGAACAGAAGGATCTGAAATGATTAAAATTACATTCCGTATGAAATACAATTCTTAGTGAAAAAGGCATTTTATTTTTATATTCTGTTCAATTCCCCCTCCCCCTCTATTCAATGAATGTTTTTATTTATTTATTTAAGTATAAAGGATGTTTCATTTATTACATAATCTTTACATAAAAATATTTATAGGCATAATATGGGTTTTCCAATTGCTGAATGTAAAGAAAATGGAGAATTCACTATTTCCAAACCACCTAATACTGGAGGAATTGTAACAGTAGGCACTGTTTCAGAACAGTTGGTTTATGAAATTGGAGATCCAGCCAATTATGCTTTGCCTGATGTGTTGTGTGATTTTACTAATGTCAAATTAACCCAGGTAGCTGGTAAGTTGAATATGAGAGTTATTATTTATTCTATTCATTTCAGGCAATTTTAAAATTTCGGCCATGGTCCCATAAATAATGGATCCATAATTGAAAAATGTTTCTAATTAAGATAGTTTATTTAGAAAAAATTTTAGGAATTCAGTGAGAGTTATTATCAATCTTGTAATGCATTTTTTAGAATTATAAATTTTTATAAAAATTATTACAAAGTAATTATTATTTCATGATAAATGAATGTGAAAAATGTATAATATTTTTTAATGTATAGAAATGAAAGCATTTAAAATCCTGTTTGTTAATAAATATACTTGCAATGTGTGAAAACTTCATCTGCAATGCATTTTAAATTTTTAAATATCTTATATTTTAAATTTATGACTAAATATGTTTTGTATGTTTGCATGTCTCTAAAATCGCTCTCTATACTTTGAATCACAACCGTAGGATTTTTATAGATGTATATCAAAATAAAATGTATTAAATATTTAAACTGGACCTTTTAACATATGAAATCTTAAACTTTAATTTATAAGTGTATATAATTGTTTGTCTTTATAATCATTATTTACTTTCATTCTCTAGAAAATATTGTCTCAGTGAAAGGTGCCAAAGGAAAACGTCCATCTGATTACTATAAGGTAAAAGTACACGAAGGAAAAAAAACCTTTATTTTGAACATTTTTATAAAATCGTACTGCCCTTATATTTTTTTTAAAAAAATTGTTGTAATTATTTAATGTAAACTGAATACATATACTTTTATATTGATTGCAAAGCAATCCAAAATGCCTATGAATTTATGAAATGTCTCGAGTACAGTCAATAATCTAATTATTATTATTTTCTTCCTTTATGTTGAAGTTATGGTATTAAAAAAATGTGCCTATATCAGCTTATAATTTAGATTTATTAAGAAAAAATCTAAGTATGAAATTTTTATTTTATAGTTGAAATATTGAAAACTCTTTTAGGTTAGTGCAACTTATGGAGATGGTTTTAGAGCTACTGCTGTATCTCCAGTTGTTGGACCTAGAGCTGCTGATAAAGCTCTCGTAACTGCCAAATCTATCATTCAAAGGTGGAAATAATTTCATTAATTTTAAGAGAAGCTATAAATTGTGTTAAATTTACATTGATCTAATGAACTATTTGCAGATCTGAAAATGTTTTTAAACGCTTTGGACTGGGTGGATTTCGAAGGACCCATTTAGAGGTTCTTGGTGCTGAACAGAACTATGGGAAAAATGCAAGAAAAAAGGTATGTGAAATAGTTTTTGTTTACTATGGTTTCTTTTTCTTATAACATTTTTTACTCAACTTGAATTATAAAATTATTTTTTGATCCATTTCATAAAAAATTGAAATTGAAGCTTTTTTTCCCCCCACATCACCAAAAGTTTATGGGAATGGGGGAAAAAAGTAATTAATAATTATTGTACTTTAAACAAAGAAAAAGACTTGCAATATGTAAAAAGAAACTTTCTTAGTTATATCAATTACTAAATTCTTATAGAAAGGGAATGTTTCTGGCGAAAATGACAATCTGAAAACTTTTATTAGCAAATAATAATCTAAAAAAAAGAAAATGCTTGCTCTGTCATGACTTTAAGTTAGAATCATAGTTTTAAGACATTCTTATCTAGTAAAATTAGTTAAATTTTATGTGACTTTTTTTTTCTGTTTTCAGGATACTCGAGAAGTAGTAATGTGGATAGCTGTTCACCATGATAAAAAGGAAGCCATATCTTTATTCTCTAGAGAAATTGCTGCTGCATCTACTGGTGGAGGTATAAATTAAATTTCCCTGATCTTATTGTGTTTTTTCTTTTAATTTTTCATTATTAAAATTTTAAGTAATAAAGAAAATAGAAAAATCTGTTAACAGTTACCAACATCTTATTATCTAAATTGAATACATCTATTAATTCTAAATATACTTAAATTTTTGGTTGTAAATTTTATATGTGTATTTGTTGAAATTATCTGTAGGGCTTGGGAGCTTTTGAAATTTATGTTTAGCAGAAAGATAATAAACGCAAAAAATATATATAGCAGTGCAAGAAAATGAGTCACAGTTTTGCAAACTTAACTGTTATAGTTAATTTGGAAGATAACAAATAAAAAATCTATGAAGAATATGTGTCATTAATTAACTATTTGACTTGGACCTTCAAAGACATATGTTTGTCTTTCTATTAAAACACAATGACAATTTTAACAAGAAGACTTTGATTCCATAAATGTTAAAAGTATATTAGGATATCTGGATAAACAGAGTTTGTATATCAGTCTTGAAGGCTTTTATATTAGGGGGAAAAATATTAGCAATTCAAGCAGTTAGAAATGTCTATATCAATTTCACATAGCAATGTTCAAATGATAAATTTCAAAGTAATGTTTAAAAATTCATTGCATTAATATATGAAGCAATTTATGTGTTATAATGTCTCTTTTAGCTCCTGGTTTTACTACTTTAATTGGTGGGCGTCCAAAGGCGTAAGTGAAATTTATTTCTAAATTTATTTTTTCTAATTAAAGAAATAATGAATAATTGTCATTTTAAATATCCAAAAACAGATCTCCGATTCTCAAGCTGTTTTCATTTTTGTACCCAAAGGACAAGATTCAGGTAAGTTGTTTTTGAATTCAAATAATATATGATTATTTTGTCATGTCAATTTTTGGTTTAATTATTTTTAAATTTCTATTAAGATACAAATAACATATGATGGTAAAACAGAAACTTTCAAACCTGAACTTGTGAAAGAAAGTAGTACTATCCCAACACCAGAACCTAAAAAGCCACCTCTTATCAAGGGCACTAATACCTATCGTTTAGGAGATCTTGCTTATACTAGAAGTGGCGACAAAGGTGACACTTGTAATGTAGGTAGGTGTGCTGAAAGTTGCATTAGTTAAATGTGCATTATTTAGAATAATGTGAACAGTTATTTTGAAAATAAATTATTTGAAAAACCTTTACATTTCTCAAGCAATTCTTAATGCTACTTATTAGTGTTTTATTTGTGGAGCTAGATTCAGTTTTGAGTTGTCATTTCGATTGAATAAAAATTTTCTCAATAAGAATTGATATATATGGAATGTTTTCTTGATTTTTCAAATTATTCAAAATTGATAATTATGACATTAGTAGATCTTGTATTAATTATGTTGTATAAGAAACTGATTAATATCTTTATATTTAATATTTTATAAAATAAGTTAGTAATAGAAATGCAGTTTTTAAAAAATAACAATTTCTTGTTCTGTTTGTATTTAGCCTTTAAATAAATAAAAAGATTTCAAAAGTTACGTTTTTGTTCCATTTAATTGTATTAAATATTTTTCTTTCATAGGTGTTATAGCAAGGCATCCAGCATTTCTGCCATATATTGAAGACCAGTTGACTGAAACAGCTGTCGCTAATTATTTTGAGCATCTCTTCAACTCTGAGAAACGAGTTGTTGAAAGGTTTGCAATAATATTAATTACTCACATGTTTATTATAACTTTAAAAAGACTTTTAATTAAAACTAATTATTTGTTATATATACATTACAGAATAAGTTGGCCAATGTTTCTGCATTAAAACTTCAGATTTGTTTAAAATGCAGATCATAATGAATTTCATAAAGGATTCAATATATTTTATCTAAATGAAATATCTTGGAATATATCTTGGATTATTGCATACAATCTACAAATGAAAATGTATCTGTACTTAATAATGAGATAATTTATATTGCTTTTGTTATAAGCAAGAAGATTTATAGAATGATTATAACATTCATATAAAGTTTTTCTGTAGAATTTCAAACCTTAATCAGATGAAATAATGTTAACTTTATGAAGTCATCTTCAAATAATTGAGCCTTGTAATACCATATAAATGTTAGAAATTTGAATTTATTTCAATAACAATTTGATACTTCTCAATAATTATTTGTATCTTGACAGAAAACAAAGAGAAAAAAATACAAGGATGATAGATTTTGAGCAGATATAAAACATTTGTCTATATAGCATGACATCCAAAAACAAGATTTCTTATTCTGGAATTCATTGGAGAATACGATTCAGCTAATATTTTTATTTGTTAGATGTGGTTGCATTACTGATTGACTGTGATTTGTTTGAACATTTAGACACATAATTCATCTTATATAGTTAAAAAATTACTAATTATAATTCTTTACAGATATTCACTGCCTGGAATACATGCTCTGAATTTTGTAATGAAAGAAGCCTTGGGAGGTGGAGGTGTTGCCTCTTTAAGAAGTGATCCTCAGGTAGTTTTTCTCTTTAATAAAACATATTTCATAAGTAATTACTTATGCTTGTGTCTTTTAAATTTAGAAATAAGAGTTTATTGACACAATAGTAAAATGCCTTCATTTCTATTTTATTAGGGCAAAGCATGTGGACAAATGTTGACTGATTTTGAGCTTCACAATATGCCAAATATTGATACACTGAAAAAATAAGTAAATAAAATTGCCAAATTTGATCAAATATTAGCTATATACAATTGTTATTGCAATGCTAAAATAAATATATTTTTATATGTTGTTTAAAATGGTATGATATTTTTATGTCTGTTCATCATATTATATGGGAATACTTTACATCATGCCTTCCCTGAGGAAAATGATTTTTTGCAAAGAAATCATACTTGGTACAATGAAATGCAGATTTATGAATTTACTTACACAAAGTTTCTGCCATTTAATGTGAAATAAGATGTCACTATGAAAATAAGTTCTATAATTTTTGACAAAATTAATACAAAATTTCTATTAAATTATTTTTTCATTAACTTTCATATTTCATTTCATCAGTTCAAAAATATGGCATTAGAATTTGTATTTCAAGGAGCAACATATTTATAACATGCATCTTTGTATATAGAAATTCTGTTAAGAAAATCAAAGTGTTATGTTATTAATTAGTGGATTAGAAAACATTTTCAGACTTCATATATATCAAAATGCTGTTGTTTTAATAATGGTGAAACATTTAAAATAAGCCATTTTTATGAATGATTTTTTTGTTATAAAAAGATGAATTACAAAAAAAATCTGTTTTAAAATATTGCTTTTGTTATACAGAGACTAGAATTAAAATATTACCCCTTTGGCAGAGTATTGTACATAATTGGCAAGATCTTGATAAGATGTATAAAAAGAATATTTACAACTGTCAATTATATTTAAACAGTTTTGTTGAATAGCCTTGTAAATTTTCTGACAGACAAAGGAAATGCTATTTTACAATAGCATATTATTACATACAGAGAAAATTTAAACATTTTTATGAAGCTTCCAGAGTTAAATAAGACTTTATGCAATGCCAGAATTATAATTTGTTAAATTTTGAAGGCTGTCAGGTTATTTAAAAGACGATTCAATTTTAATTCCATTCAATATAAAACATTGATATTTTTGTAAACTTTTTTTTATGTATCACAGAATTATCTGGCAAAATCTATTTGGAACTTTTAGTGTCACAAATCCTACATAGGAACATGACTAAACAGATAAGATATAGATTCTCCATTATGAGTGCGACGAATGGCTTCAGCAAGGATCATTGATATGTCAATACACTGAAAATAAAAAATGAATTCTTTAAACAAAAAGATAGTGCTGAATAATGTAATTATATAATTTTCAACAGAAATGAATTTAAACCTAATATTTAATTAGTCTTTCTTATCAAAAAACAAAAATTTCAAAACCTTGATTCTTTTTATATAGTGAATACATACTTTTTAGGCAATATTATATTAACTTTATTTCTTCCATAATATTACATTTCTGGGGACTACATTTTTTTTCCTTTTATTAATTTAACCATGTCATATTTACTAAAATATTTAAAGTAGTTGTCATTTCTAATATTGTATTTATTTTGCCTTATATCATTAATTACTGCTATTGTATTATAATTGCCATTATCTTGTATAATTCACAATAGAATAAGAATAAAATACCTGAATTTTACTACATTCTGCCATATGCTTGTCTTGAGGTATGCTATTAGTAACCACTACTGCCTCAAAAACAGCGTTATTTATTCGAGATATTGCAGATCCTGAGAATATGCCATGAGTCAAGATTGCATAAACTTTCTGAGCACCAGCTTCCAGTAATCTAAATAAAAAAAATCATTTGATAAAGAACTTGATATAAAAATTTAAATATAAGGGTAAATATATTTTGATTTTAAGAATGTTTTTAAGATTTCTCTAATGCACAGGCTTGAAAGTAAATAACATTGCAACATTACCTGTCAGCTGCATGGCATATTGTGCCACAGGTATCGGCCATGTCATCTACAAGTATTGCAATACGATCTTTAACATCTCCCACTAAAACCATTGAAGAAACTTCATTTGCTTTTTTTCTCTCTTTATGGATCAAAGCAAATTCAACATTCAAATGATCTGCTAAAGCTGTTACTCTAAATAATGATAAAAAAAATTAATGTGCATCCAGTTTACTAGAATTTGTGAGTAATATGAAAAAATAATAATCAAATACAATTATTATTATTGGATTATCAAAAAGGCTAAATTAATAATTTTTCTTATAAGGATGCATAATTATTTGGAAGAGTTTCTAATGATGTGCATAATGAGTTGATCTGAAAAACTTATGTATGAATTTCAGATTTAGTGATATTTTAACTCATTATTTTTAGTAACTTTACAACTTAAACTTAAAAAATTTAAATGATTACAAAATGTTCTGAATTCCTTATAAAATGATTAATGACAATATTCATTTAACGAATCAAATTCTGATGTGTACAGTTTTTCTACTTGGAAATATATTAAAATAAATAAAGACTAAAGGAAAAATCATAAGTAAATTCTATGAAGCATATTTAATTATAACAAATATATTATATACCTTTTGGCACCACCAGCATCAGGAGATACAATAATGCAGTTTCTCCATTCAGGTATATTTTCTTTTATCCATTTTAAAACAGCAGGTTCTGCATACAAGTTATCAACAGGAATATCAAAAAATCCCTTTAAATTAAAGAATAACAGAAATTAAACATAACAGAAATAAATTAAAGAACAGTGAAGAATTGTTTCTAATTTCAGTTAGTTATTTTCAAATATAGCAAATTAAATATTGAAATATAAAAATTCATTACTGGGTTAAATCACATAAGAACCAAAAAAAAAAAAAATAAGAAGAAGAGGAGGAGGCAATTACTAAAATGGTCTAGAAACATCTAAAATAAAGAACTTCATAATCAATGTATAATAATATTTTTAATTAATATTAAAAACTTGTATTAAATTATTTAAATATTCCTTATAAACATACTAGAAAAAAGAATTTCTAAAACGAAAAAAGTTGCAAAATGTGTTTATTTCACAATACTAAACATATTTAATATAAATTTGTCTTCTTTTACAATTCAGTCACAACCAAAGAACATTTTACATGCTTAATAGCTTTAAAAAAAATTATATTTAAATTTTAACACCTACCTGAATTTGAGAAGCATGCAGATCCATTGTAATTATGTGATCTGCTCCAGATACAGATAACATATTGGCAACAAGTTTTGCAGAAATTGGAGCTCGACTCTATAGAATATGGGGAAAGAAACCTAACATGTAATTTAGGAAGACAGAAGAAACAATTGTGCTAACTAAGACATACTTTAAATGTATAGTATATTTAAATATATAAGGGCACTTTATTCTGAAAAGAAATATAATTGCAGTTTTCATTTAATATTGACAAAAGGTAAATTAAAATTTCTCTGTGACTTTGATGGAAACTATTTACAATTAAATAAGCTATTGTGTGTAGTGCTTTTCATACATTTTGGTAATTGTAATGCAAACAGAGAAGAGACATGTTCAGTAAACATTTATATATTGCAAATTTTTTGTAAGTTACCATACAAAAAGAATGATATAATTGCTCATAAAAAAGCATCAAGCAGAAGATATGAACACTTATATAATTTCTAATTTGACACATCACATATTAGATGCAAAATTTAGACATAAATTTCAGAAAATTAGCTATCTAAAAAAGATATTTTTTTAATGAAATGCTTCTGCTTACTTGAAGCATTTAAATACCCTCACTTATTAATTATCATTAAAATAATATAAAAATCCCAATAATCTAACTGATAAAATAATACTTAAAATGGAGTGAGGATTCTTATATCATATATATATATATATATATATATATATATATATTCCTTGTATCAATTATGTCAATTAAATGTAAATTTATTTAAAACTTTAAGATATAGGTATCAAATTCAATTCACTTTTTAAATAAACACTAATTCTATAAGAGTTACAAATGAAAATCAACTCATTTTTTTAATAGAAATGCAGGATTATTTTAATTTTTAAAATAAACAAGTACTATTTTTTTAAAAACAATTAATTCATTTCCTACTCAAGTCAACAAAGAAAAATTAGAAACTTAATAGAATTCTGTCTTTACCACATTCAAATTTGATAATCTTGATCAATGTAATATAGTTAACAATTAGAGATTGTCAGATATTGTCTATTTTTCATTAATTATAATAATAATGGTTTTAAACTATAAAATCTTTGTCTTGGACTATCATATTTGTTGGGTTTTGTGATGGGTTTGAGTTTGACATCATAACTCCAATAATTGTAAGAATAAATTTTTATGTAATGAAAATTTATAAAAATAAAATTTTATACAATAAATTACAAAAAAAAGAGAGAAAAAAAATAGAAGTGCAGATCTTTACTAACTTCTTATCCGATAAATATTAACCATGTCCTTTCTCAGTAACAAAACAAAGTTTAAATGCATAAAAATACAGAATCATTAATATATTTATTTTTTAAACTGCAATGAAACTAATGATTACAAATAAATTTCCAAAACAAAACATGTCTTCAAATGAAAGAAATTCAATTTCAGAATCGTACCTTTGCTTTGAATAATATTTGCAATTGAAGTAAAGAGTAGTGCAGAAATTTAACAAGAAAAAAACAGAAAAAATCAATTACAAAGCACATATTAATATGAAATAGATTTCATATTAATAATCTATTTGTCATCAAATCAAAATTATAAAGATATGAATATTTATAGAATAAATTTATTAAGATAATTTATTACAGCATTTAATAATAGATATAGCAAAAGACAAAGAAATAATTTTATTTATTAAAGGGTAAACTATGATGTATTAATAAACTTGGTTAAATAAGCAATTATTGATTTTATTAATTAATTTTCAGCAAAGTAACAAAAAGCAGAGAAAAAAGTTTCAAAAATTTAGTAAATTATAAATATATATCATTTTTGCAAAATTATATTCATCTGTAATAAAAAAAATTATAATAATAATGCTTCTAGAAACTAGCTGGCATGGTTAAGAAAATGTTATTTTAAACACTATTATTTATAATTTTTCAAGTTTCATTATATATCACCAATTAGGAATAGTAACAATGAAATATAATATATAATTAAGTTCTTGTTTTTATTTAAGGCATGTACATGAAGTTGATTGTTTCTCAACATTAAAAATATTTTGTTGATTGATGAAACTTATTTCCAGACCTACACAAAATGTATATAAAAAGTAATTCTCCATTCTGTAAGAATGGGAAATAAATCTCTTAGTTAATTTGTAATCTTGTACTTAACTATTTTGTGTATGTCGTAATGTTTATTACATGCATGGAAGAGGGTTACAGCAAACTTTTTTTATATCCCAGAATAAAATTTAGATCTACAGTACTTTTTATGCCAACTGTCTCTATCAATTCCACAGGAGAATTTTCTTTGTGTTTTAGATTTGTGTATTATGCACAGCCTTTTAGTGTGTGTCATAATGCTGGATGGATGAAGATGAAATAAACTTTCTTCATACCAATGGATAAAGTTCACTTTTATATTAGCAGTAATTTTCATGGCAATTAACGTTTTTTTTATTCTGCATTAAAGGGAAATGTAATTCCTTAAGTTTGGGTTAAATCATTAAATGAGGTCCATCATTTACTGTTTCACTACTTTCGTCTGCTTCACTACTTTTATTCAATATGCATAGCTCAGAGTTGTATGGATGAGAACCTATTAAGAATTATTTAATAATGTTTTTCCATTTTATTTCAGTGTAATTATTTATTGTTTTGCTATTGAATATGAACTATTGATTATATGATTTTTATTCTAAAACAATAAATGTAGAAACTTAAAATATTAAATGGAAAAGTTTTAATGTATTGATATATTTATAGTTACAATAAACTGAAATGTTTATAAAAATTTGTCAAAGATACAGTAATCTATTATTCACATGCAAAAAAAGGAGGGAAATCATTCAAAATAGCATGCCTCTAAAACTAACCTACAGTGATAACTTTATCAAATTTATAAAAAGCTAATGAAAAAAAAATGCTAAAGAAAGTTCAGCAAACAAGAATTCAATCATGCTCCATACCATATCTTTTCGGTCCTGTCAAAAAGAAAGAGGCAAATGAAAATAGGAATGAATTGAAAAAGAAATATAAAGTTCTTTCATGAATATCCAACTAGAAAACATAAAAATTCTAAAAGCTACACATAAAAAAATTCTATAACATGCCTTAGAAATTGCAAATATTTCACATTCAATACAAACAAAAGGTTTCGATGCACAGAAAAGGAGAAATATAGACATTAGGCATAGTAAGGATTAAAAATCACCACAAAAAAAAAGAAAGAACTATCTTTACCTTATCTTTCTTATCTTGACGTGCATATGGAAAAAGTGGGATCACTGCAGTTACTCTTGATGCAGATGCTATTTTACAGGCATTGATCATAATCAGTAATTCCATTAGATTGTCGTTGACTTCACCACAGCCACTTTGAATAATATAAACATCTTCACCACGAACAGATTCTTTAATTTCTACACTGAGTAAGAAATTTATTAGTTTAATAATGATGCTCATAAAAATTTTAAAATTATATCATAATAAAAATTGATGTAATGAATATTAGAAAAACTAAAATATATATTTTTTAATTAAAGCATTCAGAGGATGTACCAGCCTGTCAGTTTTTCTCACATGTAAAAACTGATGGTCTGAATACCATGCATCATAAATTCAAGATGTCAAAAACTGCAAAGAACATCTCTATTATAGCATGACTCTTGCAATGAGCCTATCCATCACTAGACATTGCAAAGACTTGGTAGGTAAAGGAATATTAATCAATATGCCATATGGAACAGTAACTGATCATTTATGTGCCCAGGTTTCATCATAATTGCCATTTTCACAGGTGGGAATATTTAAGAGTATTTTAAACAACTGATTTTTATGTTTTTTTTTTTTAATGAAAAAAAAATGTCTTAGTTCCAAAATATGGTTTCAATTAAAAATATATATATATCCAAAACAGAATAAAATATATTTGAAATATAAAAATAAATTTACATGCAAAAGAAAGTAAAAAGCTTTATTAATATCCAGACAATATGGCTATTCTTAACATTTGAATATCAATGGTTTTTTTTATATTTTTATATTTTATTTTATTTATTTATTTACACCTCTAGAGAAATATGTAATAGCATTGCATTTGCAGAGCTAAAGAGAAATCGTGTGAAAACAGAGGAAATTAAGTTACAAAGCCTTTTCAGCTAGGCTACAAAACATACTTTAAATTAGGTTTTAGAAAACTTATAAAAGGGTTTGATTTAAATCAGAGGTTGCAGTAAAATTTCTTAGATCAAGCTATGTCGAATCAGAATGGCTCAATACAAAAGGATCATTTCATAACTGCATTTAGATATGTATATTTCTCTTTATTGTAAGTGAAAAATGCTTGACAATTTATGACTGGGTTAGGATGGCATCTAAGTTTGAAAAAAAATATATGTTGAGTGGACTAGAATGGCATTAGTTTATTTTTAAAAAGTTTATAAGCAATTTTTTGCTATGATATGAATATTATTAAAATAGATTACATCTAAAAGCTGTTTTCATTCATTATATCCAAAACATTTCTTGTGCATCATGATGCATTCGTTTTGATGATTCTTCATCAAAAAATTATTAAAATATTTAATTATTTACTGTTAAAATTCTATAAAAATATAGTAATCTTTAAAAAAATTGTCAAGATTTTGAGTTATGTCTATGATTATAATCCACCAGTAAAAATATTTTTGCAACTATATCTTCTTATTGCTAGTTCTATTTTCCCCACAAAGGCAAATCCACCTAAAGGAAACCTGTTTACCTTACCCAGGAAAATACAATAACTAAAAAACAAAATCTATATTGATAATATAATGTACAGTTTCATTAGAACTGTAGGGGGGGGGGGGACATATTTAAATCAAAGAGATGGCAATCTGTCAATCAGTATATTCATGTACAAGTAATTTGGATAAATAAAGAAAATTATAGTAAGTAAATTATATACCTGAATCCAATTTTATATTCAACTACTGAAAAAGAAGCCCACATGCATATTCTGTTGTTTTTTTTAACAATTTTATTAAATGCAAAATATGTTATAGCATGTTACTGTATGTGAAAGGGTATCACCACCTACAATTTTTAATGCCATCCATGGTGTATTTTGGAGAAGCAGTATTTATAAGATGAAATAAATATATAATATTATGTTGCATAAATATATAAGTCAATATTATCAATAACAAAACATATTGAACAAAAATAAAAGGGCAAAAATCATAAGTCCCCATTCTGTCTTTAATTACTAATTAATCCTACAGGATAAGATAAAATTTAAATTTACAATTTCAACCAAAAAAAACTTAATAGTTTCATAAAGCTCAAGAATTAAGTATAAATAAGTTACTAAATTTCAATCTAAATTTATCATTTTTGTTTAATTTTTTTAAATTCAAACTTAGATATATAACTTGTATACAGCTTCAGCCAGGTGAATTATTTTCTTAAATTAAGTAGCAAACAATTTAATTAATTAATATTAAGAAACATTTGTCGTTTGTATATAGTTTTTTTTCATAATGTACTCATTTTTTCTAATTTTTTTTTCAAATTTAAATAACCAAAGGGATTGAAACTTTCCAGGAATATTGTTTTCAATTTTTATGCAAGATCTTCTGACATTTATGTAGATATATAAGGAAAAAAAATTAAATACTTCTATATTAGATGTTTTTTTTAGGCACAGAAATTTAAACTGGAATATTTGACACACAATACTTAAAGAAAAAACTTAGTCTTCTATGATAAAATGTTACACCCAATTAAATAAGCTGCTTTTGATCATTCAAATTTTAGCTGTACAATTTAGTGATACAATTATTAACTTTTCAGTTTAAAAAGTATCAAATTACGAAAATATTACATGAACATTTATGAATTAAATGCCAACATTAGATATATTTCTAACAATAATAATACTCAAATGAGATTCCATGTTTTTAATGTAAATTCAAACTTCTCGACAAGTTCATTAAATTTTTAATATTAACATAAACAAAAATTAATCAAAACAGTTGAAATTGAACAGTTGAATAATTTATAAATTATTTAATATTAAATTTATAAATTTTATTATTTAATTTTTTTAATAATCTTTTTCATTTGCTTGGGTATTTGCCAAGAATGTAAACTTACCACGTTTCTTTATTGCTAAATTTTTTCAACTCTGCTTTACCAAGATTAATACCCAAACAATCAACGACCTTCTTGGCCAATTCTGGGTGAGAAGAGCCACTGAAAACCTTAATATTTGGCATAATGATACTCTGTAAGTCAAGTAAATTCAATTGCTATAAGTGATTTAATACAGGATCTTTTGAAATAATTTATTGTGTTCTGTTCTTAATCTGTTATATGATTAATACAACAATTTATTTGTATTGACACTTCGAAAATATGTCATTTAAATTGAGACAGTGTGTCCTCGGTTAACACACGACGCGCTGAACAAAATTTAAACAAAAATAAACAAACGCCGCTCCTTATAGTTAAAATTACAGCGACAATTTTTTAATCATGTGACTGCAAGTTACACAGTAAGCCCACACAATAGCTTCATTAGTGATGCATTTATAATGCCTTCAAAAATAAATATTTTTGCTACGACTAATTTAAAATATCCTTTTTCAATAGCAGATATTTTAATTCATGAGAAAATTTCCTATTATGTTTATAACAGAGTCACTCATTAAGGAAAGAAAGCACCGCTTTTGACCTTATAGCTTTTCATTTCAGTCAGTGAATGAGAATGTTAAGTTTTCAGTTCAAATTGGGCTCATTTCTTGGTTCAATTTCTTTGATCGCATTTATCTATTTCCATTGATCATTGAGTTTTCAGGGGAAGAAAAGTAACCAAATAAGTTTAATTTAAAGGTGAGGATAAAAATTTTGAAATAATCACGGGGACAGTGCAGCCTAAAACAATGATCCAAAAGTCGTTGATTAGCACTTCATTCCTTTTTCCGATTTATATAAAGGGAAAATATTTTGGCAGTAAAATTTGGGCTTAAGCAACGAATTTTACTATTAAAATAAATACACATATAAAATTTTAATATGTGTGTTGCTATATAGCTGACACTCTATATACACTCATTCAGCTAAAGATATAAAATATTTTTAGCAAAATGAGTGTAATAGCTTCTTTACTGTCACTATTTTTCGCTGATATGAAGAAAATCCAAAATTAATATGACACACACACACACACACACACACACACACACACTCACACACACACACACACACACACACACATATATATATATATATATATTGAAGATGTGATAGATGACACAAACTTGATCCAAGATTCCCTCTGATTACGAAGACGGATACGTCGAGCTAAGGCTTTGGTTTTCTGAAAAGCTATAAGATTTTCAATTGTAGGGTACCTCCTAAAACTGTTCCAGTACTTTTTCTATTCTTATGACGATCTCGGCAAGCTTCATTCCACCATGGCCTGTGAAATTTGCTCAGACGTGAAGAACTCTTAGGAATGGTGGCAGTTGCTGCGCTTATTAAGCTGTCAACGACATGCTGCACTGCTTCCGTGATTTCTTAAGTATTGACCATGATATCGGTGATTTCTGCCAAATGCGTGAAAGCATCCCTGTCTGCTCTCTGGAATATAAAACAAGGAGTCGCACCATAATAGGAAAGTCATCACAATTGCAAAGATCTTTACTTAATCCAAAAGTTAGCAATAGCATGAGTTCAGGAGAACATATGACCGAATCAACGTTATGGAAGCTGCGTGTGGGTTCATTAAAGTAAGTCTTCTCGTCATTATTTAGGAGACAGAGACAATTATTTGGAATAAAAAGTTCAATCTATCGCCTACGAGAATTATTACTTTCTGAACCTCACCAAGAACTATGCCCGTTGAAATCGCCTAGAATAATAAGTGGTTTAGGAAGCTGGTCTGCTAAATTGTCAAGATGCTGTTGGCTTGTTACATCATGAGGAGGTAAATATATACTATAGACTTTGGTTAATGTTCGTATGTGAACTTGAACTGCAGCAGTCTGTAGAGATGTATGTTAAGTAAGAGATGTGCTGAGATACAGATTTGAAATGGCTAATTTATAAATCATTAGTATTAAGATTGCATATTGTTTAGTACTGTTAACTTAGTCTAAATGAAATAAATAATTACATTTTATGTAGCTTGAATAAAACAATGTATTGATGAATAAAGAGTTTTTGATTTTTTCATTCTTTGCTCTCTGGGCCATATTTTACAAAATATTTTTACTAACATTTTAAACAAAAGTCGCTATATCAATCAATCTTCAAAATCAATCATTAAACTGACTGATTTATAAAAATAAAAGAATATTATTATGAAAACATGTTCTTTCAGGCAATTCCTTTCACCATCATAAAGAAAATATTTCAGACCAATCGATGCTTGAAATTACTTCAAAGCTGATAATCAAATGAATATATTTTAGAATATATAAATGAATGTGTGTGCGTATTAAGGCACTACACACCAAACTATATGATCTAGAGCTACTATACTTTGTATGTATTTTACTTTGGAGGATAAAAAGAATACCTAGAAGGAGCTTTTTAAAACTTTAATTAATAAAAAATTAATCTAACATGTGAAATTTTTTGCGATAATTTCCAAAAATATGACTGCACAAAACTGTTTTTTTAAATCCTCTTAAAAATGACTTTTTACCCCTTTAATAGCAATGTTTCAACCTATAAATTAACTTTCCATTTTTAAGGAATTTAAAAAAAAATATTGTATTTCCCAATAATTAATTTCTTACAAAATTAAAGTAGAATTTAAAATACAAGAGTACGTACCAGTGCTTTGCCATCATTTTGACAAAAACTCAAACGGAATAATTAAATTAACTTGTAGTGGAAGCTTTGTAAGACAAATAACATCCTCAAGATTAATTTATCACTTTTAATCTTGTGGTCATGTTATCTGGCTATGAACCATATAAGATTGCGAATTTGATCCTAGCTATAGCTAATAGTATCAAACTCTTATTGCAAACTAAACCGAGGAAAGTGAGGCTCGGACATGTTGAAATGGTAGCGTTAAGTTATGGAATAAATAAGTGATATTTTCCATATAATTCCACAACAGCTGATTGCAAATCAGAGTTATAGAGTAAAATGAACAAATAATCATAAGGCTTTTATAACAATACGAGTTACGTGACTATTGAAGTTTACATATAGTTGGTTGAGAAGTTTTAAAGAGAACAAGGTATGTAAGTATTTAATTGAAAATTTTGGAATGCATTAAATATGGCGAATCAGCTGGTCGCCAAAGGCGGCTAATATATAAGCTACAAGCCAAACTTAGACACCATAGGGAAAAAAAACTTACTCTTTCAAAATATATTAACCACAGAGGAGGATATTAACTAAAAGGAATGAGAAAAAATGCGAAAGTATTTTTTTAACAGGTAATTTATTGCACAGCTAAAATTAAACCAAATGGCATCAATTCATAAATTATAATTAAAAATTTAAACATAAAATTTGTGACAAAGAGACCACAAACCAAACTCCATTTCACAAAACACCAAATAATTGCAATCCTGGGTAAAAATTACTTTCATCTTTATGGTTAATGTTATAATTGCTCAGGGGAATTTCTTTATTGTGTTATTTTAATTTGCTGTGGAATTAAACTAAAGTATCAAGGCAAAGCAGTCAATCGAGAATTGAATTAAGATAATTGGTTAGAAAACATGCTAAAGATGGATATGTGCCAGAAATATCAGAGACTGTCCATGGAAGTCCTTCAACGGTTAATAACATCATTAAATACTTCAAAACCAAGAATCAAATGAAAAATAAGCTTAAGACAGCCCATAATATTTTAAAAGAAACAGATGATCGATTAATCAGAAAACTAAAAGAAACTCCATTCCTTAGAACGCTAACTCTGTTATTGCTAAAAAGGAATTATGAAAATTTTTTTAGCCCATCAACAATTAGAAATATGTGTTCCTTAAAACAGATCTCAATGGCAGAAAAGCCAGATAATAGCTTTTCATAAGTAAACGAAATCATACTAAGACAAAGTTACAAAATAAGGACTTAAATTCATTAGGAACGTGCAAACAACCATTTTCCTTTTTTGAAAAATATCTTATATACTGATGAGAGCAAATTCGACATTTTTGGATCTAAAGGCCTGGAGATAAGCTAAAGAGGAATCTCTCACACACACACAAAACTGAAAGCAGTTGGAAAGTATGCAGGTAGATCAGTAATGGCTAGGGTCATTTTTTCAGCTACTGGCCCCCTAACCTTGAAATTGGTTGAAAGAAGAACGAATCAAAATATTTATTTCGATATTTTAAAGAAAAATTCTCAGTAATGTGTGCTGTAACTTTCTCTTGGCAACAACAGGCAATTTTATCAGGACAATGATCTATAAAAAATCATATCAAGTATATTCTTGACTTTCATATAATTGTCCTCACCTTATGGACACTCAACCCAAAAGCCCCTATATAAATTCCACCAGGAATTAATTGGAATATCTTACGAAAAAATTCCAGGAACACACCATTTCCTGAAAAGATGAACTGAAGCGAGTTTTGTTTTAAGAATAAGAAAATATTAAATGTAATTTTTGTGAAAAATTTGTGTAGTCTATGCATAAATGTCTTAAAAGGGTTATAAAAAATGACTTAAATACAAGATAAAAATACATTTAAAATATTAAGTTTTTCACAATCTTTTTATCTGTCTATTTGGCTTGTGCATTATTTTTTGGCATGATTTCTGTTTAAAATGAGTTAATTTAATTAATTTATTTTTTTAATTGCAATAAATATACTTCTAAAAATTTATTTAAGTATGTTTCTCATCATTTTTAGTTTACAAACTTTGACTGTATTAGTATCTTTTTTTTAGTGTCCGAGTTTGGCTTAGAGTGACTGTATATAGAAAGCGACAAATTAAGAGACAAATATGCTACAGAAAAAATATAATGAAAATTGATGAATTTCTGGCAGTGACTTTCAGTTGTTCTCATGAAAAAATTGTGGGCTGAAAAATCCAGTAGTTGCTTGTCGAATAAAAATATTTCGAAATTAAATAGCATATAAAAAGAATAAAACATGAAAGGAAAAAGAAATGGCTGGTATTATCAAGCTGGAACTGAGATACTTTTTTTGCCAGTGAAAATCATTAATAATTTTGTTTAGCATCTCTCTCTTTATTAAGAATTTACTAATTCATAATGTGTCAGAGAGTAAAAACACACATAATAGATATTTGTGGAGCATCTCACTTCAAATAAAAAAATTTGGGATCTCGTTCATAGAAACATTCAAGATCTCACTTTTTAAATATAAATATATCTCACAATACATTTATTAAAGGAAACAAGAACGTGAAAAAGTTATCTGAATGTGATTATAAAATAAATGAAACAAAATTTTAAAATTTTTTTATTGACATTCTTTAAAATAGCTTTTTATTCTAGTGTTTGATGGAACATGAACAATACACTGCTATAGTCCTTCACAGTTGCCTTTCGATGAATTCAAAAAGCAGTTTGAAATGACAGAGGGAGATGAGTTCCTTTCCTTGATACAGATTTAATGTGTTCTTTCATGAAGAATACAGATACTTTAGAAACCAGTAAAAAACAAACAATGGGGATCGACACCTTAAATATGTTTCAATATAAATGAACCACATACTGTAGCAACACAGTGCCTACCGAGCTCCTTGCTCATCGGACCTGGTCGATTTATCATTTTTGTTCTGACCACAGTTTGGAGAACTTTTGGAGGCTTCGATTAATTTAGTCTGTAAACGAGTGGGACAGTGTTTATCCCAATATTGCTGATATTTCCTTCGTGTTTCTTCACTAGTATCTTCTTCAGCTCTTTGTCTCTTGTGTTCAGTGTCAACATCAGATGGAGAATCTCCCTCATGCTTCCGTTTGTCCACAGAATTTGGAGGAGTGTTTTCACAGATTTCACTTTCATTCTCAACTGTGCCACTCGCCGGATTCACCACTGCAGGTGTGGAAGCAGCAGGTTGGCGCCGTGGAGGACGGCCTCTTGGACGTTTTGTAGTGGTGGGGGGAGTAGGAGCAGGTGAAATGGAAGCTACAGTCACAACTTGTGCGTTTCTTAATTCGGTCAGGTCAGAGCTTTCAACATATTCTCCCTCAGAACTGTCAAAGTAGAAAATGAATTTTTAAAAAATTGCATTGCATTTAATAAAATAGTTGAGAAAAAAAAATACCGAACAAAATTCAAGTAGTTTCACAGTAAAAAAAAAAAAAAAATTGCAACATGCAAGCAATTAATATTACTTTCTGCTTTAGAAGTGTATTACAATTATTTAATATATTATCGAAATTTCCATTTGTCACATGAGCCATTTTTATTAAATGGAAATATTTCCTCAGAAATGTGTTTTAGGTTGTAAAAAAATGTTATACATTATTTGTTACAGATTTTTTTTCAACATTTTTACTAAACAATGAAAAATATTGCCAAAAGAAGCATGATCAAAGAAACTAAAATATTAGCTTATTTTTGATAGTTTGATGATCCTGAAAAACTAAGACCGAGAAAAAATACTGATAATGGAATTGTGACTACAAGTTACTTGATTGCTAATGAAGTTACTGTGGTAGGAGATGCTTTTTAACAGAGTTAACTACATCTTGTTTAAATCTACATTTACTGAACAACCTTATTTGGATTTTTTTTTTAAATCACCCATTTCAATTTTTCTAACATTAGAATTTTAGAAATTGGAAAATATGATTTAATTAGCATTTAAATGATCTACAAAATATATTTATGTACTCCATGAAAACAGCATCACATCTTCATCCTTTAGATGCAAGAGTAATACAGAGCAAGTTTATTATTTTTTTTTCAAGCACTAGTCTTCTCCACTAAAACAATATTTTTTACAAATACATAATTTACTGGAGATCTATTCATTACAGATTTCAACAATTAAAAAATAAACTACAGAGCATTTTGTTAAAAAAAGTATATAACTTTACAGGATACTTCGTTTTTGGAATATAAATCTTTCAAATAATTTATTCTTTCTTGAATCTGGACTTACTTTATCAATTGCAGAGCATTTTAGATGCAAGAATTAGAAAGCATTAACTATTTAGTGAAGAAAACATTTCACATAAGTTACTGTTCTTTCAAAACTTAAAAAGCATTACTTTACTAACTTTTGATTATTAATTGCATGAAAAGGCAAATGTGGATCGTCACTCCTGATACATTTGTGGAAATGGCTTAAGACATAGAGACATTCAAGAACTCATAGCAGCAAAAGTATTCTATTTTCTAATAAAAAATTTATTGGCCCCTCTTTTTATTATAAAAATTGGGAACTCTGGCAAGGATGTGAAAACCACATGTACTTAACATTTTTATTTTCACAGCCAGCACATAAGAACTTTCATTTATTTTATCAAAAGTTTTTATATTTTGAAGTTAGCATGTTCACTTACACACTAAAAACCTTACAAATACTTTCTATAAATGGATTTCATTTAAACTCAGATGGAAATTTCATAAGTTAATATACCAAATTTCATCCATCTAAACTGTAGAGTTTATAAATTACCATGCTCATGGATTACATATGCTCAAATGAACTTCTCTTGAATACGATACATATCACTATGCTCAAAAAGTTCTGGAATCAATTTTATTTCTAGCTAATATCTCAGTTTATCTTAAGATAAAATTTCCATATTTTTTGCCTTAAAAAATTAAAAACTTAATTCGTGCAAATACTATACTAAATCCTTGCTTGAAATATCATTTGAACAAAATATTAAGCATTATACAATAAAAGAAAGTAAAAATCTTTTTTATTTTAGTAATTGATAGGATCCTATGCATACTTAAAATATTTTTTCAATAAGTTAGGTTCCATGCAAAACATAATTTTATATTATAATAAAACACAAAATATCTTTGTGTTGTCTTCAATATCATTTATAATTCAAATATGAAAGTTAATTATAAAAAATAATTTTATCATATTTATTCATAATTTTAAAATATTGCAAAATACCAAAAGCGATACATCTTATGAAACTATACATCATTGCTATTCGTCTTACAAAGATATAAATGTTCATTGCTAATTTTTACAACTGTTCCAGTGATTTCTTAATTGCATTCTCTCTGGAGGGAATTGTTATCACTTAAGCAACCTCTTTATATTAGGAAAAAGCCACATGGAGGTGAAACAAGGATAATAAATTGATTAGGAATGACTGGATATGTTTTTCCGAATACAATAAAAAAATTACCTCTATATATATCATGTGAAAACAAATTCACATTACCTAGACCTTACTTCTCCTCAGAAAGAAAACAAATAGTAATTACTTCACAAAGCACATTTTACCATAAGATATATATTTAAATACTATGTATGAAATATACTATTAAAAACAATTACATGAAAACTTTTTTCTAAAAAATATATAAAAAATAAGACAATTAAAAACAGGAAATGATTACTTACATCAAGGCACCCCTGCTGTTAGTTTCAGCATCTTGGCTGTCCATAGAATTCTCATGCATGTTGTTATCAGGATCATAAATAATTTGACTTGTGCCTTGCCCACCATTATTATCCACTGCAACTGAATCACTGCCCGATTTTCTTGCGTTGGTTCTTGCATTTGCAAAAAGCATTTCTAGTTCTAGACCAGATTTCTAAACACAATTTTAAAATTCACCATTTGTTTGAAAAACTTCATAGATACTCAAACATATACTAACAAGTAATAAAATAAAAAGGGGGAAAAATGAGAAATTCCAATTTATAAAGAATAGAATCATAGGTAAAAATTAAAAATTTTAACCAAGAATGGAATAGTAACTTGTAGTAATATAAGTAATATATAATATGTTTAATATATTCTTCACACATGAAAGTTTCTGATAAAGAATTATTTAAAGAAATCTTCTAAATACATATGTGTGTGTAATGATATTTTAAACAAATTTGAATCCAAATAAATTTCCAAAGTTTTATCTTAACTTAGCCCATATATCAAAGTTATTCTAAAATATTCTCTTATTTCTTGATCCAATTCCATTTCTCTAATTATTCAATTCAAGAGAAGCTTTGTAAAAATGTTTAGTCAGTGATTCCTATGCAGTGAGTGATAAAAATTGCTGACCTAAACAAATACTTTTTAAAAAGATCCATGTGTTAAGATTGACACATGCAGCAGAAATCCTTATGAGAATCATTAATAGCGTACTAGCACTGTAAACAAATACTTTCCCTATCAAAATAGGGTACATAAGACAAGAGAAAATGAATTTCTGGCTCTTCCCTACTTCTACATTTGTGCCACACTGAGGTCGAACATGTCTATGTCCATACCTTCTTGTAAATAATCATGCCTGTCTACGGAGATGGAATAAAACGAACTTAAAAATCAAAAATCTGTTTAATGTGCCAATCGAATTGCCTATCTGCTTTCAAAATTTTAAAACTTTACACACATATATCAAAATAAATTAATTTTCAATAAAATCAGAATTGCATTTCAATATTTTTTAAAAAATCATTTATGTATTACTTGATGATGAACATATAATAAAAATGGACTTCACTACTTACTTTTGGTGGGTTAACAACCAATTCTGGTGGAAGATACGTTTTCAGATTGATGTAAGACTGAAAAAATAAAATTAAGCTCCTGTTATATACATATATATTTTTATAAGAAGGAAAATTAGTAATATTTAAAATAATGGGCAATTGATACATATGCATTGTAAATATATGGAAAAATGTAATTAATTTTTTATGTAATGGATAGATTGGTTAAAAATTAGAAATATTTCTTTTAAAGCTTCATATTTTTAAAGGAAAATGGTACGTCAAATTTCAAAAGAAAATAAAATTTTCCTCTATTGATAGTATTGACTCTGTAGTTGCACAATTTTCATTCTGTAGCATAGTTTATAATGAAAAAAAGATGCCGTCAAAAATAAAGCAACTTTTTTCCTTCCGAGATGTTAGAAACCTGATTTTAAACATTTTAATGTAGCAGAATTTCTATGTGCACAAGTGAGAGCGTAAATAAAAAAAATGTATAGTTAATAACGAATTAATAAAATGCAATGCCAATTTACTTACAATTAAGCATGAAAGTAACATCCTTATTTATTTTTATCTTCAAAATTTATATATATATTGACTATTCAATCAGATTGGAATAATCATTTAAAAATAAAAGAATGAATTGTAATAAATAAATAAAAAATTCATTTATAATTAAATTTAATTAGAAATTGTTTTGTTAGTTGTTTGCTTGATTTACCTACATCAATAATTTAATTCGTATTTTTGATTTTCACATAAAATTCAAGTTTCCTCAAAAGTCCTCAATCACTGAACGTTTTAGAGCATGTTTAAGATTCTCACTTTCACAATTCTTTTAGTCACTGTTTAAAATTATTAATATTTTAAGAACAACAATTTTAAAATAAAAAGTACCTTGTCTTGCTCAGTATAAAGTTTTGAGGGTAAAGTTGGCTCTACAGGATATTCTTTCACAACAAAATTCGTGGTTTTAGAAATCACAAGGCTCAAAGCAAGATCACTGACAGCATAAAGTTTCTAAAAATATAAAAATCAAAATTATTAGAATTTTCTCTGATTAAAAAAGACTACAGATATCTAGTAATGTTATATGCATTTAATTTTTACTTTAAAAAACATTTAAAGCATTGTAAAATACATTTCAGAAGTAAAAAACAAAATAACAATAATGGCATGGTAACATAAAAAACAGATATTTATCAAGATTCTCTTCAAATATTTAGGAAAATATAACAAGGGATTTATATAAGGAACTAAGATTAAGACTAACAAACGCATTAACGTGACATCATAAATATTAGAAAATAATTTATACTAAAATGGAATTATTAAAAAGAAAATTTTGAATAGATCTATAAAAACTTATATAAATAATTTAATATACAAGAAATTTAATTAATTAATCTTCAAATGTATCATAAATCTTGACTTCAAAGATATTTTACTGGATTCTTGTTAACAGAACTCAATATGGGTCAAATTAAAATATTCTATCAAATAAAATAAAGTTGTGAATGCAGTTTTATAATTAAAAAAGTATACAAATAAAAAAATTCTTTTAATATAAATAAATTTTAAATAATATAAATCAAAAGTTTTATGGAAAATAATCAATATATTTGATAAAACTTACTAAATTGGCAATATCATCATCTGGACACTGTTTATCTTTTGTCTGTTTTATTGCTTCTAACAAACGCTTAAAAAAACTGAAACTGTAGTTATCGTGTTTCATAAGAGGCTCCATAACAAACCATAAACAACTGTGAAAAATAAGAATGAAATTAGAAAAATTAGAATTATGTAAAGACTTTCAATACAAACTGCTAGCAATACTTTTTACATTCCAAAGAATTTTGAAAGAAGACAAATACAGTACAATTTATTATATGAATGAATAAGAATGAATTTTTAATTATCTTGAATAGTATCATAATACAGCATATTTTGTATGGTATGTAATATAGTGATGAAGATTGTCTTCCTTTTCATAGATTGAGTCCAAATTTAATACAGATTTTGCAATAATTTTACAATATTAAGGATGAATTATATTTTTATATTTATGACATGTAAGGTCACAAACTTTTGGCATGTAAGGTTGGAAATTTGATACAGATTGGTAATTCTAAAAATAAATGTTAAATTTCATTCAACTATTTGTTATTTGATTAATCCCATTCACAGAGACATGAATGAAAAAAGGCACAATAAATTTCATTCAAAATTCATTAGACATCCATAAATCTGATTATCTATTAATAAACATATGCATATATGATAAAATATCCACATATTAAACAATATGTAGCAGGTATTTACATTTTCAAGCCATCGCATTACCAGGCTTATATAATTCCAAAAATGTATTACCTATACATAACTGTATTAACTATGTATTATTATATTAAGCTTACAAAAAAAAATATTTAATTGGTCAAAAAATTTCATGGTAAGTTAGATCAATTTCCACTCTTTAGATGTTACTAAACAATAATTTGTTTAAAAAAGGCCTTGTGTTTGAGATAAAACATTACTTTGTAAACGCAACTCAAAAATGTTTTGAAACTAATGTATGAAGTTTAATATCTGGTCTTTAAACCAAATAATCTGTAATTTCTAACCAAATTGTTATGAAAACCTATCCAAATGAAGTCTGTTCCAATACAAGAGAATATAGCTACAAAATGTAAAAAGCTGGATGAATAAAATTTGATACAGTTTTATCATTTGATCAATTATCCAATGAATGAGTCTGTATCAAATTTTGTTGGATAGTCTGTAGATTCGAATTTATATAAACACAATAGCTCAAAAACAAACAATTTTTATGTAATCTTGTAATTAAAAATGTTGACCTGTATTAAATTTCCTTTTCAACTGGTTGAAAAAAATACCAAAATGCATATGTAAACTCTGTTAAATAAGGGGTAGATGCTCTGTTTATATTGTCAACCTTTAAAAAGTCAAGTGTTTGGTTTTAAAGGTAATGGAAATATATATTTCTAGATTATCCCTGCCCTCTATGACTTTCTAAACAGGAGAAGATAACTATTAGAAAATATATACAAATATATTGAAACAACTTTCACCAGTTTGAATTAAGGGTAATTTGAAATGTGATTTTCATCAAAATAGTGATACTAGCGTGTCTGATATATCAATCTCCCAGAGTATCAATAGCCAACAAATAGCCACTGCAATCAGTAGTTCTAAATAATTTCCATTTGACACACAATTTATAATTACTAATCAAAAGATTTCATAATCCAGTCAGAATAGAAATTACTTTTAATTTATTTAAGTATGCACCATAATTTATAATACATTCTAAAGGACACAACCACACTTTTTGAGAATAATATAAAACAGGCATTCTAACAGCATAAAAATGTTTTAAAACAATTGACAATATAAAAATATTTTCACTTACTCTTTTAATTTCATCAATGTACTTAGATCATCATACTTTTTGAAAGCAGGATCGTGAGCAAGCAAATAAATTGCATAAGGCAAAATATAGTCTGGCAAGTAGTTATACAATTTAGCTGCAAATCAAAAAACATATATTTAATTGAAAGAATAAAAATGATTCACATAATTAATGTAACAAAAAAATATGTAATCATTAATAAAGCACACTGGCATTAAGATATTTAAAATTTCAATTATGGAAATAATGATGTACATTTTTGGTAACTAGTGGTAGCACTTCTGAGGCTAAAAACTAATTATTTATATTATTTTCCCTAAAATGCAAAACATTTTGAATTCTGAACACAGATTAATGTCTATTTTTTGTTCTCTTTAATAAATTACAAAACAGTTACATCACAAGAAAAAGTATCACTTTATCAGTAATTTATTCTTAATAAATGTGAACACAAATGTACACAAAATGTATTTAATATCTTCACAACAAATTATGCATATATACAGTAAGAAACGATGTTAAAATACTCAACAACAAAATTTCTTCTTTGATTTCTTAAAGTTAGAGAAAAAATTTTGTAGAAATGAAATGAACTAAACATAGTCATGTAAAAATGGTTTTTATACAGTCTAAAGTTATAATAATGCTAATATGACTATTGCAGGAAAAGATTAAAATTCCAATTAAAAAGAAAGAAATCAGGAAAAATCATTTTGTTTAATTTCTACCAAAGATCATCAATAATTAATAACAAAAGTTGATAAAAAACACTAATTTTTAAAGATAAATTAAAGCACTAATTACCTGTTGTCAATGGATTTTGTTTCAAATATTCTCTTCTTTTATTGATATTAGCTAAAAGGAAATTTTTAAACTGATTCTTTAACTCTTTATTTTTTTCTAAACCACCTAATGCAAAAATAGCCATAAAATCAAGAGGAAGTTTTAACAACATGAGTGATTTGTGTAATTTCTGAGAAAAGCGCTCTCTGACTTCATAACATTCATCCTAAAAGAAAAGCATATATATATCATAAATTCAATTTTTGCAATCTTTTACAATTAATTTATTTTTCTAAATATTTACATAAAAAATTATAAATACTTTTCTATTAACTGTTTCTAACTATATTGTATGAGTATTTTATCTTTTCAATCAAAATCTTGTAATTGTATATTTTAATAGTTCTAACCTTTATCAGCTATATCTAATGAAAATAATAATTCTCGGAGAAATGCTGAGTCAATATTTTCTTTTTAAGAGAGGGGTGAGGGATTTTTTGAATGCATGTTGCCAAACACCTCTTTCAGCCAGACATTTTAACTAGAGAATTTTGATGTTGTGTTTTTGTAATAATCAACCATGGATTGGATAACTTCAATTATTATTAAATAGCAATTATTATTAAATTCATTTTTTGTAACCATTTAAAGTAACATTAACCTTCCAATAAATATTTTGTTGCAATAATACGTCCTTCAAAATATTTCTATATTTCTAGAACACTTGTAGCATTTTATTTATATATATATTAATTAGGCACATACAACAAATCAATAAATAAGAATCCTTTAAAAAATGCTTCTAAATATTATTCTACACATAGTTATATTGATACTCAGAACAAATAAAAAAAATATCAGATAAATATGAACAATAAATGCTGTTAAATTTTTTAACAGTTTTAATGGATTAATATTTTTTATTATTATATTTGAAGAAACAATATATAAGAAGAAAAAAAATTTATACACCTTTCTTTAGTCACAGTATCCAATTACATACATTGTTGCAATTTTTTACAAATTTCTATTCCAATCGACAAAATGAAAACTGAATGCTTCTTGAACAAAATTTCTTTTCCCCCAATTACACATGATAACAGCTATATGACAAGTGCTGAAAGGTTCGTAAAAAAATTTGCAAGCTTGGTAAAGGATTGTATTTTAATCTGAAGACCAATAATTTATTGCAACTTATGGAAGTTTTGGAAAAAATTTAATATTATTTTTTTAATTTATTCTGATGTACAATAGAGTAATCTTTTTTTTAAATTTAAATTCCTCAAATATACAAAATGAAATAGAGTTCTTATATATATTTTCTTAATTATTCAACACACATATTTACCCAGGCTTATAGATAGCTTTATTATATATAATATTTATTATATATAATTCAAGTGTTTCCCAAATACATAAATTCATAACAGAAAATAATGAGAATGTAACATTTTAATATTGTTCTACAGTGTTAGACTACTGGAGGTAAGGAGATAAAAAAAACTCACATTTATTACTAGAGCTAACACTTGAAACTGCTCTTGGGTAATAACTTCAGCATAGTTTGGTTCTTGACATAATTTTAGCATGCATGAAGCAGCAGTCAAGCGCAGCCAAGATCTTTCAGCAGGTCTGAAAAAGAATTAATTTTCTAATATTGCACAGTTTGTTAGATGAAGATTATAATGTGAAGAACTAAATCGGCAAAATGTGTGCAGAGAGTAGAAAAAGCTTCTTACGATACATGTCCTTTTTCCATTAAATCTCCTCTATGCAAAATCACAGTTGTTAAGAGTCGTAAAGTAGAAACTCCCGATTGGGCAGCACTTTTTAGTCCTAGCAGCCATCGTACTATCATTTTCATACCTTCAACCTGAATTTTATAAAAAAACACCAGATCAATATCAGTTTTCTTAAAAGATGTCTAATAACAAACATTAAAACTGGCTCAAACTTAAAATTTACTTTTATTTAATAAAGGTTTGAACTAAAATATTCATATATTCAAACAGAATAAATCGCTAATAGACATATTCTAAAGACCTACCTTTACTTTGGTTTCTTCTGGTAATAAATCAAAATCAACCCACATAGCATTGTCAGGTCTCGTTATTTCCTGCAATACCAAATTGAATAATTATTTATTAAAAAGAAATATATCCACAAATTGTTACAAATTAATTGTTTCTTCTCGCTGCAGGTAAGTCTCCTAATAAAGTCGAGTTTTACAGACATACTAAATGAACATTAAATTGTTGAATAGATCAAATACCCTTAGCCTTGATAATAAAGATTCCAGAATCAATATGAATTTCGGTGATTAGGAGTTCTGAAAATATTTTAGGAACATTCTATATTTGTCTGCATTTTTTTTATTATTTATTTTTTTGGACTATGAATTCATGAATAATAATAAAGCGAAAAGTTTGTGTGTTGGCACTATACAGGCCAAACCGCTGAACCTACAGCTACCAAATTTGGCGCATGCATACTTTGGGGGTCAAGAATGTGCACTTCGGAAAGATTTTTTAAAAATTTGAATTAAAAACTAAGCAAAACTTTGATGTTCTTCCAACATAGCTTTCATAAATTTTATATAACAAATTGATTTTTACATCATATTAAAGATTTAAAAAATTATCTTTTTAGTGATATGAATATTTTAATTCACAAATTAAAATTCTATTTTCTATGAATTTTTACAAAATAATATAATCATGATTTTCAACGAAAAAAATTAAATTTAAGCTGCAAGCGCACATTACGAGTGAAAGGGAAACAAATTCTTGCAAATTAAAACATAAAAATGTAACTTTCAGCATTTGACTGTATAAAATGAAACATGTTTTTTCTAAATAGAAAATGTAACGAAAAGTTTTCATGACTTTTACAATATCCAAATTATTAATTCAATAAATCACTTTTATTTAAGACGAATATAGTTTAATATATATCTTTTCAATTCAAGGTCCAGCACCTAATTTGTAAAACTTAAAAAAAAGAAATACATCCATAAAGAGGATCTAAATGAAGTAAATAATTACTTAATATGTAACATGAGTCGATATATGTTTTAATAAATGAAGAATGTTTAGCTTTTATCTAGATCCTTTGCTTTGTGAACCGTATTTAAAAAGATATTTTTCAGACACTAATATTTTAAATAAGAGATTAACTTCATTCAACTAAGTCAGAGTCTAAATTTGACTGATTTATAAATATTTGAATACACCTATTCAATAAAAGAATGTAATTTTAACCCACTTTATCAACCGCTCCAAAAATGATATCTAAGATTTTAAAAATGTTGATTGCTATAAACCATTCTATTCAAAATTTCATAGCAGAAGGCAGATACCTTCATTTATTCATTTGAAAGTTGAATGCCAAGAATATTTTATGGAATATGATTCTTTAGAACAAAATGACTATATAAAATTTCATAATTTTGAGAAGTATTATACTAAAACAAATAAAATAATACTAATAATATCCTTTAAATCTTTTAAAAGTAAAATTAAAAACTAAATTTTGTGATTAATCTAAGAAATTTTACAGCAGCAAAAAAATGTTTTCATATTAATTTGATATTTAATCATTTCCACTTTAGTTTAAAGTTGAAATTTTGCAGAAGTTGACAGACAGAGAGACATATAATACAATATGGACTTAAGGCCTTTACAAATCTATCAAACAGGACTATCAAAACTAAACTTTAAATATATTTTGATAAAGTAGCTATTAAAAGACAAGCTTAAAGTATTTAATTGACAAGGAGAAGTCACATAAAATATTTAATTGTCAATGACATAACATAAAGTGTTAAACTGACAATGTTAAAAAGCATTAAGATTGGTGAACTGGCTGCTCGGCAAAGGCGGCTAGTGTTCAATAAACATTGGCATTTGTTATTGAGTCAGATGGACTGTTTCACTTTACACAAACCACACCAGTCATAGATGATGAAAAGTGGATTTGATGGACTTCAAATACTATATATATAAGTATATATATTTCAATATTATAAAGTATTGAATTTTATACAAGACATGTGAATAGTGTAAAATTAACTGTTAACTACCTTAAAAGCAATAATTTTCAAAAACTTTAAAATATAAAGATAGATACAGCAATTTATTATGCATTTTTTAAAGATATTATATATGTCCTTAAAAGAGTTGTTAATATAGATTAATTCAGGTATAATTTGAAGACAACCAAAAAATTAAAAAAAAAAATGCTTAGAGAAGGGGATAGAAATATAAATGAAATATAAGAAAATATACTGACAGGGAAAGAAAATCTCACACCAAGAAAGATTTGTTCTGGATAAACAAAAATTGACAGGCATGTTTATACATATGAAAGATGCCATCAATTCAAATTTCAAGCTTCTTGCATATGTATGACACTAGTGCTACCACTCAGAACTTGCAAATCAGGTTTGCTTTAAATGAGTGCTGCAAAGTTTGTGAGCATCTTTGAAATTTGATGCATTGAGTTGACATTAGCCAAGAATATCTTTAAGAAGAAGAAAAAGCCATTATCAACAGGTCACCGAGTTTAATCAAGGTCTAGTAATAGGATTACAAGGGGCATTTTCTTTCTGCGATATTGCAGAAAGACTAGGCCAGAATGTATCCACTATGCATGACTGTTAGAAGTTGTGGTTATAAGGATGGTACTGCCTCAAGAAGACTGTATTCTGGATGGTTATGTGGTACTAATGAGAGGGAAGACTGCCATATTCAGCATACAGTTGTGGCACATCCTACCACATCTGTGGTAGAAATTTGAGCAGCAGTTGCAATCACAATGACACAATTATCTGTTAGAAATTGGTTATTTCAAGGACAACTCCCAACCAGGCACCCTGTAGCATTCCTTCCAATGACTCCAAGCCATTATCCTTTGCAATGCCAGTCATGTCAAGCCAGAGCTCATTGGAGGACAGAAGGAAGATCTGTTGTGTTGATGAAAGCAAGTTCTGTCTTGATGACAGTGATGGCTGTATGTTGGTCAGAAGGAGGCCAGGGGAACTCCTGAAACCAAACTGTGAGTAGCTTGAACATACTGGACATACATCTGGAGTCATGATCTGGATAGCAATTTCCTATGACAGCAAGATCACTTTCATGATTATCCCAAACATACTGACTACAAATTTTTACATCTGTCTAGTAATTCCACCTGCAATGTTGCCATTCATGAACAATATTTAAGGGACTTTTCCCAACAGGATAACGCTCACTCCCATACTGCTTTTGTTATGCAATGTGCTCTACAGAGTATCGACATGTTACCTTGGCCAGAAAAATAACCAGATCTATCTCCATTTGAGCACATATGGGATATCATTGAACGACGACTCCAGTGTCATCCAGAGCCATCGCTGACCATTACAGCATTGACAGAAATGTACAGCAAGCATGGAACTCCATATCACCAACTGACATCCAAAATCTGTATGACACAATGCATACATTACATTTAAAATTTTGGTGGTTACACTAACTATAATGTAACAGCTAATCCCATTTTAAAGGGTTTTTTTTTTTAGCTTAAATCAATCTGTAATCCTGAAATTTAATCAATTAAACAGGTTAACTAGACAAATGAAAGGTCTTAATTTCATTACTCTACAATATTTATTTCTTGGTGTTGAGAATTTTTTTTCCTGCCAGTGTATAAACATTATAAATAATTCACTTTTATAATGCAATAAGTAATAAAAATTTAGTTGGCAAAGTTACTTACAAAATCTACCATCAACAAGTCTTTAACAACAACTTTGGAAACAATACTTTTAATCTGCATCCCAAACATATCAGGACAAACCAAAGCAATGTGGCCCAATGAAACAAGAGCTGTACGGAAATATTCAGACTGAAGTGTAAGACTTGTCTTTAAACGCTGAAAAGTTCATAAATAAGAATTATAATCGTCTTATGAAACAAATTTTTTTTAAATTATTCTTTTTAAGCAAACTATGAACTTACATCAATTATTTGACCAAATACTCTCTCTTTATTCGTAATCATAACATTTAAACAATTTACTGCATGTTTTGCTTGTTTCACTGTACCATTTTCAATAAAACGTTCTAAAAGTGGTTGCAAACGCCTAGAACGGAATAAAATTTCTAAATTAGAGGTCAACATAAGAGCAGACTATAAATTATAACAAATTACAGCAAAATGATATGCAAATTATGAAGATAAATACTAATAAAAATAAAAGACATAATATCAATCCTTTTTTCTCACATCATTTGTTTGCATAAATGTTTAGTGTAATATATCATAAATGTTTTCATTTCATAAAAAAGATATTTCAAAATTGTTATAATGTTCCATTTGTTTCTCATCACATTTTTGTATTATTTTATTGTACAGTTTCAAATAGTAACTTCATACATAGTTTACATTTTAAAATGAACTGAAATCAAGAAATTGTTTTGCAAGACACTATATGTAAATGTACAAAAATTGGTAAGTGAAATATCTTGCTAGGAAATCAGACATTTTAAGATCATTTTAAAGACTGTTTTCATTATGTTATAAAATAATAAAATCAGAATTTGACTAACAAATTTGTTTTAAATGTGTTAACATAAATAGTCAACTTTGAATTCTATGTCATTGAACATATTTTATCACTATCTAAATTCAATCTTCTACTGAACATTACAAGATGGAAAAAATTAAACAGAAAGGTAACAAAATAATAACAATATCAACATAATGAGGGTAATTTCTTCTGAAACAGAAAGATTAACATGTCATTTATAATTTAACTTAAATATTGTGATGATATTAAATTATATAGGTAAATTTAAAATTCATAAAGTTTCAGGGATTTTAAGCATTTTATATATAAGGAATGTTAGTTTGAACTTAACAATAATTAAATATACAATGCATTAAAAAATATGAATAAATGAAATACTTACCCACAAATATTAGGATACTGTCCCTCTAAAACATAACCAATATTTGTAAATATAAGTATAGTAATATCTACGGCAACCTCATCTTCAACCCTAAGAATGTTTAACAATTCTTCAAAAACATAGTTGTTACAGAATGCACCAGGAAATATTGAAGAAAGAATCTGAAACAATTTTTAAAAAAATTAATTTATATATTTTGATTCAAATTTGTTATTTACAACATAAAAATACTATCAACAAAAATTTATTAATTTTCAATTAATTAAAATTGGACAGAAAAAAAAATTTAATATAAAATTTGAACTAATATACCACAATTTTTTAAATATCACCTTTACTTTAATAAGCCTTTTTCAATGATTTTATAGGTCTTAAAATAATAATTAAAACTAAGCTTTATCATTCAAACTTTCTGACACTTCCACATTGGCGCACAAAATTTGCAACACTTACTATTAATGGTGTTTAAAATTCATCTGGACCAAAAGCAGTCATAAAGATTTTAGATTCAAAGAAATGAGAATGAAAATAATTCATTCAGATTTCATTCCAACAGAATTTTGGAAAATGCATCCATAAATAATGTTTGCTTAAAGATTTATACAATACCTACCGATGGTTAGAGTAAAATTCTTATAATAAAGAACATAATTTGTTCAAAGAAGATTATAATGATATAATTTATTCAAAAAAGTTAATATAATTTGTTCATAAAACTTTTATTATTTTTTTTTAATTTTGAAAAAAAAAAAAAAAACTTTGGATATTATTTAAATAGAAATAACTTAAATTCATGCCTACATTAAAAGGGGGGGGGAGCTTTCAATGCTTAGTTTGATAACACCCAATACCATTTAACTATTTGGAAGATGCCACAACATACTTAAAAAAAAAAAAAAAAGGAAAGAAAAAATTACCTGCAGAAGTGTAAGGCCTCTTTCAGCTGAATTAAAAAGCCCAAGTTGAATATCAATATCTCCTGTCCCGATCAAAGAATCTTTGATATAGTTTAAAAGTTGCTTTATCCCAGCTAAATCGATCATTACTGGTGCAACACGTTCCAACATCTGCTTCACAATCATGTAAAAACTATTAGTTTGAACTGGAAGGCCAAGAGATTTTAACACTTCTTTCTGCAAAGAGGTATGTCAATCAGTACACTCAAATTTATAGTTATTAAATTAGCCTAATAAAAGTAAAAATTATAATTCAGATTATCTAAACTGTATTTTAAAGAACCTTGTATTGAAGAAGGAAGCATAGGTGGTTGAAATAGTAATAATTAAAGTAAAATAAGAAAGAACGAAACATTGTTCTACTTACTACACTATATTCTATTTCGGAACATGTTGCTGACCCTTTAAGAATAGTGTCCATGTGACTTCTAAGCCTGTTATTATTTTGAAGCAATCCAAAGAATTTCTTTAAGTACTCCTGGCATTTAATGGGTTCAGGAAGAGTTTCTGAAATAAAAAGCAATTAAAGTATATACCAGAAAAAAAAGGAGAAAATACATTGTATGCACCAGGATTAGAATTACAGTTTTCTATAAATCAAATGGAAAGAAAGTATTACAATTTATATAAATTTTAGACTTGGCAGTACTTTCAACAGTATGGTAACACTTTTCAACTGTCTACCAAATTGAAATTTTTCAATACATTTACTAATAATAACGTCAAATATAATTTAATAATGAACATAAAATTTCATTTAAAGTACAAAAGTTTAAAAAATAGCACTTTCTAACCATCAATTAACTTTATTTTTAAAATAAAAAAATGTAATTCTATAGGAATATAAATAAAATTTTGCTTTTCAAAGATCAATCATTCTATTTTTCAGCAAACATTATCTATGAATATCTCATTTCAAAATTTTATTAATTCAAATATATTATTCAATTACTTCCAATAAAACAGTTTTGAAATTACTTAGTTTGACAAAGGGGAAAAAAAAGGCGTTTTAAAGGTATTTAGAACAGAATGATATAAAAATTCAAAATAAAGAGATCCAATCTTCTCTGAGCTTGTTAATACAACGATTCAAAAACTATATAAGTTTCAAAATATTTTAAACAATAATTACGAGGCAATTACCAATATATTTTATAAAATTTATATTTCAAATATGTATAGGAATTAAAGATCAAGTTAACTCAGTTCAGCAAATTTCATTATGTATCTAAGAGGGGGAAAATTATTTATCTTTGCAGATTAAAGAAATACATTGAAAGACAGGTCACAAAATTTTGAATTACTAAATTTAATACAATTATACATCTGATTAATAAAATTAACTGCCATTATAATTCCTTAATTACTTTTTTTTAAAAAAAAGGGGGGGGGTAGATGCTTTATTGAATTCTCATCTTTCCCTTTTATAAAACTTCTAAAACAGATTATGCCAACAATTTTTTTTAACCCCAATTTGCAAATGCAATGTTAAGAAAATTTTGGTAAAGGTGGAAAAGAAAATTCCATGAAACTTGGATTCAAAAATTTACTAAATTTATAATCAGTTTCTTAAATTTAAAAAAAATAATTCAATAAAAAATAACTATTGATAACTTATCACGCCTCTCTAAGATCAAGAATATAATTCAGCTTTCTGAATTAATCAATTGTATAATAGCATCTACTTACTTGCTAATACATAAATCTTGCTTGCTAATAACTTCTCATAACCCTCCGGTTTTGTATTTTGACATAAAACTTCAAGAACATCCTTTACATAGTTTCTCACACTAAAAAATACATTTCAAAATCAGTTTACTAAATGCCTAGTACATATAAGAAAATGGTCCATTATATGTCTTGGTTATGTTTAAAGTTTTATAATCAAACATTACAAAAATTATTAAGAAAAAGACAAATATCTTACGTGTTTTGGCATTTCAAAAGTTCATTGAAGGCCCTGTAATAAATATAAAAATTAAATATATTTGCTTTGCACATATATGAATTTTGTCATATAAAATATTGCACGCCATAAAAAAAACATTATATTCTGTCTTAATTAATAAGAGTATAATTTAGAAATCTTTTTATTTCTAATGTTTAATTGATTTCAGAGTATTTAATTTAGTTTTCTTTTAATGACAAGGAATAACAACACAGTCATTACTTCTCAGAAGATGAGGAATACCAACATATATATAATAAAATAATTCAGAACATTTTATACTTTATAGATAAACTAGATTAACTTCTGAGTTTAAAAACTATGTTGGGAAAGATCTTTCAAATATGAGTAGAATTAAATAATAAATATAATTCCTTATATAAGATTCAGATAAACTGTAACAACCAATGAAGACAGTTATTTATAGCAATGTCATTGTATTTATATTCCATATGCAAAACAAAAAATTTTAGATTAAATCTTAAAAGAAAAATATTCCGTTTTTTGAATTATGTCTTTTATATTTTCTGTCTAGCATATATCAGTATAAGATAAATTCTTTTCCATATTTCATGCTTCTTTTAAAATATTTCTATGTTTTATGATTTCTTAAAATAAATACATGTTGTAACAATTTATGATAGTTTTCAATTTTAAATTCAAAACTTTTATGTTTCATTAAATGGAATAAAAGTTTAAAAACAGTTTGATTTCACAATATTAATCAACATTTATGTATGAGTGCATCTAATGTATGACTTTAAAAAAAAGCTTTTGGATCTGTTCTTTTAGATGAAATAATTAAAAATTTATCCGAATTTAAGAAAAAGATGCAAAATTAATGGTTTGATTCTAATTATATGTTTACCATATTTTTTCATATGATTTAGTATCTAACTGATTCAAAATTTCATATAAAATATACAAATGTCAACATAACCACCCTAAAAAAAAAAAAAAAAAAAAAAAAAAAAAATTCTACTATGCAATATTTATTTCCAAAACTATGTTATTTTTTTTAACTTTGCAAATCTTATAATTCTGTCAATGTGGTCCTTCTAGCTTTGAACTTTCTATTTCAATCTATACTTATAATAAAGCTCAATGTGTGTGTGTGTTGGCACTCTACAGGCCAGACCGTTGGACCTACAGCCACCAAATTTGGTACATGTATACCTTGGAGGTCGGGAATGTACACCCCGGAGCCCTTTTTTCAAATTTTTAATTAGAATTTGAATTAATTAAATTTTAAGCGAAATTTCGACGTTTTTCCGCTATAACTTCCGATAATATTATCGCACAAACATGATTTTTATATCAATTTAAAGATTTAAAAAATTAGCTTTCTAACGATATCAGTTTTCTTAGTTTATAACATTAGCTTCCATTTTTAACGAATTTTTAAAGAAATATTTTAACTATGCACGTGACTGGATAAAATAAAAGAATGCCGGAAGTTCGAATAAAAAAAACTATCATCGCAAAATAAATGCAACTTTTAGCACATGACTGGATAAAATAAAATAAATATAAAATGTTATATTTTCTTTAAAGAATGCAAAGCAAAGGTTTCTATGATCGTTTGCAATATTTAAATCATTAATTGAATAAATTATCTTTATTTATGCAGGATTAAATTTATAAGGATATGCATTCAAATTCCTTTCCAATGGCCAATTTGTAAAATATTATTAATAGGCATATATATTGTTTAATACTATTAATTTGATCTAAATGAAGTAAATAACTACATTTTATGTAGTTTAAGTCAAACAAACAATGCATTTATGAATAATGAGTTTTAGATTTCTCCATACTTTGCTCTGTGAGCCATATTTTACAAAATATTTTTATTAATATTTTAAATAAAAGTTGCTACATCAATCAGTCTTCTAAATCAATCATTAAAACTGACTGATTTATAAAATTAAATAATATTATCAGGAAAACACATTCTTTTAGAACTTTCCGTACATCATCTTAAAGAAAATATTAATTTCAGGCCAATCAATGCCCGGAGTGACTTCAAGGATAATGAATATGTGATTTAATTGAAAATTTTAGAACCCATTACTCATGGCGAACCAGCTGGTCACCAAAGGCGGCTAGTAGTACATAAAAGCAGTTCAGAAATGTACACAGAATTCTTTATTTAAAAAATTAAGTACTTACTTTATAGCATACTCATCAACAGAACAAAATAGCTGATAAAGTTTCTTCATACGCTCTTCTAAAGGACTTTGATATGGTACCAAACAAGTGTGAAGAATACGCTCAACTAATAATCTAAACGGTAAAGAAATATTAAATAATAATAATATTAAAGAGAAAATGACAAGTAATAGCCCAAGAAAAATTATTCCTGATAAATTTCAATTGAAAAAAAAAAAAAAAAAAAAAAAAAAAAAAAAAAAAAAA